>JALPQI010024731.1:0-16746 GCA_025490895.1 Thaumatotibia leucotreta
TTCGACATACATTTTTAAATGTTTTTTTATTTTATTTAATTTACATTTGGATGATCTTTGTAATCATATTTCCTCGCGATAGTGAGGGGAAAAAAGTTGTATTACACTTGGCGGCAAAGTTTGTTCAACTTTCGTACTTTGAGACCTTCGCAATGCTCAACATTGCCATATTGGCACGACAGTTAAACAACCACTTTGCCCCCTTGTATAATAAATAACTATATATGTGATTTTCACGACATTGTTGCTTACCTTTACGCATGTTTAAGACACGCACAATGTACGCTCCGCGCCGTCTGCTGACGAAGACCTCTTGCCAAACTCGAGCCGAGGGCGGACGTCTCGGCTTTGTCAGACCGAACAAAGACCTGATTATGGTGCTTGTACATGATACACCGCTGGAGCCGACACCAAGAAAAAAACAAACTAGTCTTTTAGAAGTCTCGTGTTATTATTGCAAAATATTGCAAAAAAAGTTCAAAGTCGTGACACTCTACTATGCATCGTGACAACTACATTTTGAAAACTACATATCTGAGCACTTCTATTTAGTCCGTTTCATAATTTTGAATTTTTGGTAAATTTTAGGTTATTTCTACTTAGAATCACGAGCTCTTTCGATTCCAAAAGAAATAATAATGTCCGTCAGGGTAGGATGACGTATATAACATTACCCATCTAGTACTACAGACCAAAATATTTATGAATGTAATTTTTTTCACCATCACATAATAATATCATATAATATTATTTCATATTAAATACAGCTAAACCAATATTATTTTATCAAATACATTTTTAAATAGTCTCTAGGTTTATAAAACGAAATAAAAATTATAAAAAAACTACCTACTTTTATGCAGGTTTAAAAATAAACTACAAGCTATATAACTTTTGGTGCGTAAATATCTCACTTAGTTTCAAATGGTTGCATACTATTGATTAATTTATTTTTAACTTACGTCAATGTACGCGTATTTTTGTTCATGTGACATTTTATTACAAATAATTTCCAAGACCTATCAAAGCAAATTAACTCACTCCAACATAACAACCAGCATTTTGCCTTCAATAAATCAATCACGGCACACTCGGTCTCTAATAATTGAACGTCCCATATATCTTAGAAGCCTTCGCTTGTATTGAAACTGTTATAATAGGGAATGTTGGTGTTTCAAACAAAGGTGGATTGTTCTGAAAGGGATAGGAGTCTAAGATAGTGGTTAATATTCCAAGTGTAATCAAATTAATGGTAAATTATAGTTCTCACATAAATGTTAGCATCATGAGACATTGTTACATAGCATTATTTTATTTAAAATATCGTATAATATTTCTTTAATTTGGGAGATACGAGTACGAGTATGGTGCCCACGAGGAAAGGGAAAAAATCCTGAGCCTAAAAGGAGCAAAAAGAACCGAGTTATGCCATTTAGGTCAAATAGGTAACTAAAAACGTTTTTTTGGCAGACTTGTTATTGTAAAATAAGGGTTAGTTATTCCGTGAATAAATGATTTATTTATTATTTATTTATTATTATTAAATCATTAGTGAAACAATAATTTAAAAATCTTTTTTGCGAAGATTTAAAAGGGGTCTGATGATATTTATGAATTATGATATATTGGATGATATTTATGAATTGGGGTGTCTAATCAAAACTAGTCAAATACACTTTTATTAGTGAATAAAATGAAATATTTTATTGGCAAAATAATAATTTTCTTTGAAACTACCTTAAATCCAGCAAACTTTCTTATGACATATTATCAATTCAATTCAATTTAATTTAGTCCTAAACATGCTAAGGATTATACCATTTTAATCTTTCCCCTTCCCTATTGGCACCTTGTATAATACTTGTATATGTATATATACCTGTAAGTCGTAGGTAAGTATCTATTATATATTTTTTGCAATATAATTCTTATAGGAATTTCGGCTTGAACGTGGAACCAGTGATGCAGATAATTATATCCGTCAGCGGAAGTTAATTTTTGTATGAAATTGTATCGAAGAAGAATACGTATTCAGATATTTTTATCATATTTTGATGTAAGAGTTCTAAGTGTTATTAAATTAATAATCATTAAAGAAGTATTTTTCATTGGTCTTCTTATCAACAAATGTTTGTTTGCGTTAATAGGTAAAAAGCAGAAAAGATAATTTCGTCCTATTAGTGCAAATACCAGTCATCTGTACAAATCAGGCATTGGCAAAATCTATTTAAATATCATGATAGGTAATTAAATTCATTATTGAATACATAATACGTGCACATACATAGCTGGTACTTGCAGTAATAGGATTATGAATTCCTAAAGGTCCCCTACTCTACGAAATTCGATCGGTACACGAAACGTGATTCGTTGATTTCGTAGAGTGGGGGATAGAACAGCGAATGCTCTTTTGGTCTGAATGCACCTTAATACAAATTTAGATTTAATATAAGCACTCCAAAAAACCAAAAAATAATAATTGTTTTGAGTAGAGTTTTGAGGGCACTGCCTTATTTTCGTATTAAATAATTACGTAAAAGTCTGTCGGAAAAAAATCGAGTCAATTATTCCATATGTAATTGATTGTTTTACCTAATAAAAAAATTCACGCTGAAATTAAAATTAAATGTTACAAATTTCATCCGTACTTACATACTAAATCCTTGCATGTATTTTTATGGAGAATTTTACTATAGAATATCCCGGTTCGACCGCCACGCTTATTCGTCAATTTCTGCTTTGGTTAAGCAAAAGTGTAAGTTTTAAAATTTGTTACTTTTCATTGACACATCACACAGCTTAACACTGTCCGGGATTGGCAACAAGCCAGGCTTTCAAACGACAATATCACGGACAATGCGTCGGGAGATCATGTCGACGACAGCTACTCGCACTAGTAGCTAGCATTTCCTGACTGGCGTGCGTGTCAGCTCGCACCAGTAGCTACATTTCATAACTGGCGCGTGAGTCGCTTGCAAGTGCAATCATACCTGCTTTATTTTATTACCATTCGACATTCTCATTTCGACGATAATTATGTTTTTAACAGATTCAAAAATGCTTTGATAATATTATAACACGATTTCAATTCAAATTAGGTATAATAGAACTTATAAATGAAAATAGTACTTCAACTAGGTATTTTCAAAATATTTCGATCCCAGAATCATACAGCACCAGATTTGAAATTTGGCAGAATATCACACTGTCTTTATATCCTGATGACTACACTTTCTTAACCCGTAATTAAAAATTCTACCTTTAAAATATCTCAATCCTAAAATTACTACGTAAACTCTTCAAAATACATATTTCTAAATAATGAATTGTAACTTGTAAGGAAGCAATAGTTACTCAAATTGTTAATTAAGAGTTTAGACTTCTCCTCAAATAGCCGTGAGATTAGTTACGATGACAGTATGCTAGTAACGGAATGACTTAATGTAATGGAAAAACGTGATACAATAATTGAGGCAATTATCGTGAATAGTGCATTTTGCTGTCCTGGTTTCAAATAATGGTAATTTTTAGTTGAAGGAATATTTAGTGTAATTTGTTACAAAGATTTTACAGCACCGCGTAAACGAATAACCCCCTTATTCATAAACGTTTCTTAACTTAACAAGCCGATAATAATTGTTTGTCCCTTTTGCTCTTATGGACACATTGTTAAGACCGAAAGGGACAAACAATTATTAGCGGCTTGTTAAGTTAACAAAAGTTTATGAATAAGGGGGTAAGTTTCTTTTGAGTCCTGATATCACGTAAGTATATTTTGAATATACTTACGTGATGAAGGTACATAAGTAGCCTAAGTAACCAAGATGTCATATTGCTTAGCAAGCGTTAGCGCTCAGTAGCGTAGCGAAGTGTTCTCTCTCCATCCTTCTTTTTTATAAGGGCGACAAAGACAGTTATGTTTCGTTTGCGTCTGAGCGATAGTGATTGGCATTTTGGCCATGCACCCTGATTTGTCCCCCGATTGAAAAGATTGTCATTGTTTTGTGAACAGAGTGGAATCTTATGGTGCGAATTTAAACAAACGCGGTAAATCAAAAAACAAATCTATGGCTCAAAGTGGCATACATGCAATCATGTTTCGCATTTTATGCATTGCTGATTTTTCATTAAATATGGCCTTTTGAAAACTCAGTTTGTACCGGCCATTCTATTTGTGTTAGTAAATTTTATTCACAATTTTATTAACAGGTTAACTAACAAGTCACATAGTATACGCGCGGCCGTAAATAAATGTTATTATAACACAAAACACGGCTTTAACACTTTTAACACCCTTTTGTTTTTCTCTAACGGGGCATAAACTTTTGCATAAATTTGAGCTTTTGTTTAAAGGCTTTGTCATGGCTTCCAGGCGATCGTAACTCCTTAAGTATCGCTTTAATTGCGCTCTCCACTGTTTTCTAATTACCGCATAACTAAATTTGCGCGGGATTTAATGCAGTGAAACTTTGTAAAATTTATTTTTCTCTTGAATATTTTATTAAAAAGTTAATTTGAAATTTTGAACTCATTGCGATTGGTTTAAATAAACCAGCACTGGGTAAATGTGCCAATTTTGTAACCATTTATTTCTCTTTTAGTCATAATTTCACTAACATACTAAACTTAATGAATAAAACCACTTCCTCGACTAGAGTTGCTTTACACGAAGGCAAGCTGAAAACAGCCTGAAAAAATCCTAAGGATAGCTTGAGCTAACAAGCTCTGTTTGAACGCGGAATTTTATACAGCAATCCTGGGCGATATATGCAAAGTCGAGAGTGCGAGTCAAAAACGTCGAGGGCATAAAATGAAAAAGAGAAAATGCCCTGAGAACACTCGACTTTCCTTGCAGAGACTTGCATTTGCATAGAAATACCTTTTTTTCGACGTCCTGTTGTGTCTGCTTAAGGTAAAAAATGCCCACGTCCTTGTGATGAGCCGAATGAGACGTTTTTACGTGGCTCATGTTTTAGAAAGGTCAGGTTTTGGAGCATTGTGAGTACCTGTATGTTGCTAAAAATAAATCTGTTATTATACCTGGGTGTTTTATGCGATTTTCTTACGCGTTTTTATTGTTCATTACCATCATCACTTTATTTTCCGTTTTATAAAAGCAAACGAGACTATTATGTCAAAATAGCAGACAAAGATGCGTCTGCTACAAGATGACCGAAAATGACTCCACTGTTTATACGCAGTTCGTCAATTATTTGGGAATGCTAATGACTCTTGATTGGTGCGACAGAATAATCGCATAGAACTACCCACCTCTTAACCAAATAAACAAAATTATAAGAAACATAATTTACATATTCATTAGAAACGACCGTTTTGATTCCTCATCTCATCTGAATCCTCATTTGTATTTATTGAATTCCAGATATATTTTTCATAATGAATGCTAATTTTGGTACTGAAGTAACCTAATTCAACAACATTAGCACATTTTTCTAATCAATGAAGCACTTATCAGACGTGCTGATGCTGATGGTTCTTTAGTGAATTAATCAGCATAATTTATTATTAAAGTGTATAATTCCGATCACGTTTACAACGCTGATGGTCGCTAGCAGCCAACTAAGTGGTCTCATAATTTCAATTTGCTACGCTATACAGAAAACCATCGTATAGCGATGATTGTCGTGTTACCTCTCAGTCACGCTTCATGAGTGATAGGTAAGTAATAAATATATGAGAATGACAGATTCGAACCAAAAGTCACATGACCATTACCATACATTATTATGGTCACGTTAAATCACGTGACCATAATCACTTATCGTATACGATTGCAGAATGCCATGTTGGCTAGGACTGCTGAGAGTGCTAAGGCGTAGCTTGTAAATTGTGTAGGTATGTAAGTACTGTAGGCATTGAAAAGTTTGAAATTGTGCACTATACCGGTAATAAAAGAAGAATTAAAAAACCTTCACTAATCAGTGGCATTATTTTTATTTAATTAGTTAAGTTATAGTGGAACAAAATAAATTATCTCATTAAATATTTTGATTTGTGTTTTTTGTTAAAATATTTCGAAAAATGATGGCACGAGAAATGGGCACGCTACAGGTAGCTCATTGTACAATTCTCACCTCCGTCAAAATTCTGTTAGGGAATCCACAATAAGAATGCCATCCACGCTGATTGAGGATACTTCCTCTATATCATGACAATAAAATCAGGTAATTTCGTTGTGTCACGGGCATGTCCACGATCGAGTGTGAATCGACGTCGAGTTATAAAGAGCGGTCGCGAGGCTCTCACGCGTCACGTTAAATGCGGTAAGTGGCAGGTCTCGGCGAACTTGATTGCACGTCAATTTGTAGAGGAGTATTTTTTTCAGATTTTTTATTATTATTCAAAACAGTTGGCTTACTTATATTTACTTGGTACTTAACACGAGACCATCACAAACGATTTTTTATAGCTACATCGATATATCTATTTATTTAAAACTTCTAAATCAGTAACCATTTTAGAGCTGGAAGATTGCTTACTGACTTCATCTTTTAGTTTTAATTTCCGTTCAAGAGTTCCGAATGCGATTTTATTACTTAATTAGGTACTAAGCATTTATATGTATATTCAAGTTTATAATCAAATAAATTGTGTACCATTGTAAAACATTATACGAATATGATGTCTCAACTATTTGCATTGTAAAGTTAACAAACTTATGACAATCAACGAAAACATGACGAACATTATAAGTAAAAAAAAATGACTTAAATATTTTACATCATAATTATGTGTATCTACACAAAACGTATCTTTCAAGTTTATCGCGCACAGCAGCACACCTCGTATGATCTTAAATATCTCTAACTATAGGTACCTACATCGTAACTATGTCATTCTAAGTTAAAGCAACCGCAAACTCATTAATAATTTCCTAAATATTCTTTTGTTTATCTAAACGCTTCATATTTAGGTGAAAACATAAATATATCAGTTCCAAGCCCAATTTTAATATCTTACCAAATTATGCGGGGGCAAACAAACACACTCGAACTCATTACAATCCTTGTTTGTGTTTATACGGAGCAATGTGAAATTAATTACTTGAAGACTTTGGCTGAGTTACGTGTGAACACTGAACAGACTGTGTCCGTGCCCGCACATACTTAGTAGTAAGTAATAGAAGTTGCTTCACAAAATAGTGGAATCACAAATCAGTTTGCATATGGTGACGACATAAAGCGGTGTAAAGGCAAGAATATAGTTATACACATGTATTTATTTATGCATTTGACTTGACTGTTTCATGTTTATTTGCGTTTACACTACCGTAAAACGGTAATAACATTATTTTTTGAAAATAGTGAGAAAGACAGAAACACAGCTTAATATATTTAAGGTCTATTTAAAAACAGTAGACAACGGCGGAAAGTTTTTTTTTGTGCAATAAAGATTAAATAAATAAATAATAATTTACTTGATAATACTTCAAGTAAGTAGATCATTATATACATCATGTCATGTCAAATATTTTCATCTTTCGGTTAAAAACATTTTTATCTACTTAACGCTGTCAGATTCCAATGTTAGCGAAAAATATTTTTGACTTATGAGGAAATTACTCATCATCCCGTAAATTTTGAAGACAATAAGTACTCGTACTTTGTTAAGTATCATTAAGTTCAAGTAAACAAAGTGTAGGTATTTTACGTTCATTTAAATTTCCGTCGCTTTCAAACTTGCCAATATTCCAGCTATTTATTTCGCTTCGCTCATTACAGGCTTTCCGATACATCTAATAAATGATATTTTATGAGTTAAAATGCGGGTACCCGTGTAGCTGGAGCACTCGGAATTTATGTGCGTAATTAAGTGGAGTTTGCGTTCGAGCGACCGGCACTTCCCGGCTAAATGAAATTTACTTCCATCTTCGTCTTGCGAGGCCTTGTGCTTCGAGAGGCGGGCTTTTGGATCCGATACACCATAAAATCGCGAAAAATCATGGAATATTTTTCAATTTAGCAATATTTTGGGCGTGAAGGGAGAAGCGATTGGAAATTTCTGCTTTGGTTATTCCGGTAACTCATCCCGGTGATATGTTGTGAGTTGATATTCTTGTTGTATTTTTTGTTACAACTGAGATATTACTGAAATTCATAAGAGCAGGGAACAAAATATTGAAAAGGAATTCTGTTTATTACACGACTGCCAAAAGGAGAGTATATGTGTTCAGCCCCTATGTATGTTTCATATTTTCTTTAAACGCGCAGATCTTCGCGACCACTTAACCGTTTTTAATGGTGTAAGGTATCATTAGAATCCTCATGACGACGCGAGTAACATAGGATATGTGACGTTACGTTAAAAACAATATGGCGGCCTATAAATTCAATAATGTCTGACCAAAAAAAAAACAATTTTGAAAAAACCTATCGAGTTTGGTATCAAAAGGAAGAGCTTTGAACTGCGTTTACGAATATGTATTTAACTTATACGCTTGTTACTTATTCTAGAAAAGCCAGATTCATTAAAATACAATTAAAGCGCCAAGAATAATATGTCATCCAAATGCTATGATTTGGGTATCAAATTAAAGCATTTTGTATGCAGATTATAAATATATATACAAGTTATATGTTTAAATATATGTTTGAAGAGAAAACTCGAAATGTTCTACATCGCACTATTGAAGTTTTTCTTCGAAGCCTAAGACGTGACATGACTGTCACAGTTGTCACATCTTCTTGTCCGCTAAGTGTGTATGAAACATATACATTGTACATACGCGCTTGTGGTTAAGGGGTAAAATGCACGGCTGCTACGCAGCGGTCGTGGGTTCAATCCCCGGCTCGTACCGATGAGTTTTTACAATAGGTAACTTAAACTTATGTAGGTACGATATATCATTTGATATACAGTAGGTACCGGTCAAAAGTTTAAGTTCACTCCATGATTTCGATACAAAATACACTTTCGGGGGATTTTTTTTCAGTGTTGACAACAAAATTTCAAGATCTACTTAATATTAATTTCCCATAGAAACTGACAATTTTATACATTGGACCCGATAATAATACATAGGCAAACGAATTTTGATGACGACATTTATGACTGCCAAAAGCTGCCACAGCTGCCTCAGTTATCCGAACTGTTCGAAAGTAACAGTCAATTAAAAAGAAATAGCTCAATAATCAGTCACATATTGGTTGAAAACAAGTGTCGACTTAAGTGCTTGAAAAATTATGATGACCTAAAGAGTCGATTTCGTATCAAAATCGTGGTGTGAACCTAACATTTTGTCCAGTACTGTACACAAAGTGCTTTACGGTGTAGGAAAACATCAATAATTAAAAATATATTTATATTTTTTGTATTTACACAATATACTGGTGAACTCGATTCTAAAATTAAAAAATGAAAAAAACACGACTGCCGTTTCAAGCGAACTGAAAAGTAACAAAATTATTCCTTCTTCAGGTTAATTCTTGTGAGCGTGTCTACATAATAGGCGCTTGTCTTATTACTTACTATATTTTGTATCGATTGCAGTCGGAGAACCTTCCATTACGAAAAATATAAATATAATTATGGAGGTTCCCCGACTGCAATCGATACAAAATATAGTAAGTAATAAGACAAGCGCCTATTATGTAGACACGCTCACAAGAATTAACCTGAAGAAGGAATTATTTTGTTACTTTTCAGTTCGCTTGAAACGGCAGTCGTGTTTTTTTAATTTTTTAATTTTAGAATCGAGTTCACCAGTATATTTGTTTTTATGGTTGTCTGTACCGCTAAAAAAAAAAATAACCCTATTAAAATATCTTCCTTGACTTTCTGCCTGTCTACCTGTCTGTCTGTCAAGACCGTTTTTAAATTTTTAGTTTTGTGGTTGCTCAAGATTTCGAAAAAAATTATTCTCTAATCTTAAGCAATAAAAATATACCTATGCTTCACGTTCGCAAATCCTGTAGGATTTAATAAGGCAGAGTTGCACAAAAGCAATTTGATTACTACTGTCAATGACATCAATGTAATCGGAAGGAGTAAGGTCATGCGGGACATATGCAACTATGAGGTAAATCCGGCTAATTGAAATTACCTACTCTTAATTTGTAAAAAGATCATACTTACCTACTATTGTATTGTGTTGCTTTTGAAATAAATCAAAGAATGTTCTAGGTATCTTCCAAAAGTTCTTAAAATAGATTAAAAGTCCATTAGTTGAATTTATCTCATAGTTGTAATTGCCCCGCATGACCTTAATTGGAATCGTTTTTGCCCAGCTTTGCTGTGAGTAAGGTAATTCCCGTCAATCTGGAATCATGAAAAGCTAGAAAAAATGTTATGCAAAGCCGGATAAAAAGTAGGTAAATGTGTTTTAATAACGCCGTGGCAGCTCATGGTACGGCTACTGATGACATGGTACGGGTACCAGACATGTGTCGCTCTTCACCACTAACTTGTACGGCGCAGCAGGCTTTTAGTACAGGAACGAGAATAGAGCGCCCGCGCCGCCTTCGCTATATCACGACAATGTAGATTGATACTCTGACACACTTACCACCTATGTTTCAAATAATATACTTAAAATGAAGTACCATGTAAACTGACGAGTCCCTCTCCAGAAAATTTATTCTTACTTTTACTCAGCCAATGCACAATGATTCTGTGATCGTGATCAAACTATAATTCTGTTTATATTTTAAAGACTAACGGGTCTTAATCACGTAAACTTACTTACTTAAACGTAAGTTTACGCAATTAAGACCCGTTTGTCTTTTAAAATATGAGTGATAATCCTGAAAGTTTAAATAAATGTATAGTTCTATTTTCCTAAAGCTGTTTTTGTTGTTTTTCAAGATGAGTACACTTATAACGTAAAAGAGGAACTGGTACAACATCAAAACGAAATCTGAATTATTAGTCAATGAATATCGTATGTTTGAGTGATTGCCTTGATGACCTTTATGATACAAATGTCGACTTTTGATGAACAAGAACCTTTAGAAACATATTTATTTTTAATAAAGTGTATCCTACACTACAGGATACTTATAATTTTAAGTTCTTAAAACAAAATAAATCTGTATTAATTTAAATTTTCACGATTATCATTATCACTTTTAATTTAACGACAAATACAAACTTGCGAGATTAAGTCCCGTTTAAGAATAAAATAAAATTAGTCTGATTTATTCCCTTTTTGTATAGGTATACACGGAATCAGTAGATTTATTTTTGAAAAACTTTACTCAGGACTAACCCTTTCAATCCTGGAAAACAATATCACATATCTTTTTACTTTAAGCCAAAACACATCGTCTAAAAAAATAACGCTCTTTATTCATTGCAGTTGTTTGCTCTGGTGCCTTCATGTCGTCACTGCTTTAAATCTTGCACGGCAGCGCAGGCCGTTATAATGAAGTAAAATATTCATCAGACACTGTCTGGAGACTTGGCTGGCGCGGCCTCCCGAAATCCTGGCCGGTATTCTGGGACGTGGAGGCGATGTTATATTGCAATGTACCTACCGTACGAGTACATGGAATTTTGACGTCTTTCGTTGCTCAATCGGTACTCGGTACCTGGAAACCCTGCTTGTGGAGCTGAAGAGCTTCTCTTTATGTATTTTCACAAATTTGTTCCTCAGTCGTGTTTTCTATGTAATTAAATAACATTTATTTATTTTATTTATCATATATTGTCGCTTAGTACCCGTACGAGATTTGGTATTTATTTCCCTCTTAAGTAACCTTTTATAAAAAACAATAAGACTAAAAACGGGATATTTTCCATGAAAATTGCGGTTTTTAAGCACCCAGTAGCAGAGCTTTAAGCAGCAGAGTTTTAAATCCTACTAAAAATGTAAATTATAGTTAGTTATGTAAGCTTAAAAACGTATAAATATAATATGAACAGGAAATGTTACTTTCACAATAAACTATTAGCACTGGTCTGATGAAGTAGAAAGGGATCTTCGCGCTCTGCAAATCAAACGACTTGACTGTAGTAAATATGGTATGCGTGCTTCACCGTAGACTGCATCAACACTTACCAGCAGGTATGATCGTGGTCAAACGTCTACCTATTCTAAATTAAAAAAAAACCTGGTGTCGGAAGCCAGTGCTCATCAAACTGCTGAGTCAGAGTATTTTAACCCTTAGGGCATCAGTCACAACAAAATACAAACTAAATTATTATTTAGTTTCAAAGAAACGAAAGTTTCAAAAAAACGGCTGGAACTACATTGCCACGGAAAATAATAACGAATTATATCAAGGGTTAAAAACGTTACGAAAAAGTTCATTCATGTACTGAAATCTGTAAACTATTTTGCACGATTAATTGCTCTTTTAAGTCTTTTTACGTATGTTTTTGTAAAATGTCGGAATCTAGGTCGAAATACGTAAAAAAATATGCAGCATTCCAAATCATTTTCTCCACTGAAACGCAAACATGTACCTACTGTCCGAAAACGAAAAATAATATTTCATAGCCAACGGGCTGTAAAAAATTAACTGCATGTATAAAATATATGTAGGTAGGTACTTGTACGTTTAGTTGAACCATAAAGTAAAATAAAATAGAACATTAAATATTGCAGTTTTTAAATATTGTAGTAGTTTTAGCACTTTTTCATCGTTTTTAATGTGTCATAAAATCAACGTAACAAACTAATTATGAAACCTTCCAAATTCCGATTAGAATAGGGCCGCGGACGCTTCGTTGAATTTTTGAGGGCCCCGTGTGAGACTGGGCGCATATTTCGCTTGAAAAACTGGCGTGTCGTACAAAAAAGGAAAAACTCATTTACGTAACAAATTTTTAATCTTTTAATGTTTTCGCCGCGCGTCATGCCGTTCGTTCATCATAGTGAAGCAACTCGCTTCAGAATTTCAATTTCAAGTGCAACGCTGGATATTTTTTTGGGAGAAATTACGAAATTTGACGTGTGAGTTATTGTGAGAGTTTCGGTTGTTTTGTTTTAGTTCTCACTTGATTGCGAGAGTATGATTAAAAATACAGCGAGAAAAAAATGGTGTCAAAATTTGTTTCACTAGGGATGCTTTCTTGATAGATTGAATAGATAGACAATAACTTTTCTTCGATTATTGATTAACAACATTTAGTAATATGTAGTATTTAGTGGAACAACTCAAATAATTTTTTTTATTAATTAATTTTTGAATTGTATTTTTTTAAGTAGTATAACCACTATGTACTTATATGAATGTAAAAAAGTATTAGATTTATATATATTAGAGGTGTATAATAAGATAATAACGAATCTCTAACAGTTTTATCTCTTACGACACCAGGAGCGTTTTAACTTAGTATTTTTAATATTATTTCATCTTTTTAGAAAAAGTCATTAATACAATTTTACTCGCTGGGTAACGTATGTACTTTCGATATCAGAAAACTTCCAATCGATCGGAGAGAGGCAAGGTGTGTCCACATTGTACGTTAGTACTATGTGTACTACACTAGCAGCTATTTGCTGATATGTGTATGTGTATATCACTGCACTTGATTTTAGGTACAGTTTTTTTTATTTGGCAACCTATTCCACTCTTGAACTATGCGGTTTGGAAAAAGTTTTTTTTGGGATTACTTTGTCATGTATGATTCAATAAGGTCTTTGCTTTCTTAATTCTAGGGTTGTCAACCCAAGATTGACGAGTCTTTGTTCTTAAGGCGTACCTATTACGTAATTCATATACCATTCATAAACCATTTTAATTTATACAATCGAAAAGCAGTCAAAAATGTGCAAGTTCAATTTATATTTTCGGTTAAGCTCACCATGCTTAATCTTGTATTCCAGCTGACTCCAGTCTCATTACTCGTTCCGATTTCCTCGGAAGCTAAAAAGCCTTCAGTCGACGTTGAGGCCTCTCAAAAATTCATCGCCGTCTGCGAGCCGCCTTGAATGGCCGTGGTCGGTAATCTGCTTAATAAGTAATCCGGCCTTATTGCTATGTTGTTGGCTGATATGACACGTGGATGCTGTACTGTAATGAGGTTATCTAAAATATCTTAGCTATTGCGTGTTTAAACAAAAATGTATGTATACAGTTTATTTTATTACAATGAGTAAAAGCTAGGTTACCTCCGTTTTATTTAATTCGAATGTATGTATATAGTAATAACATTACATCATACATACATACGTCATCAGCAAATAGACAGCTCGTTGCTGGACTAAGGCCTCTCCTATTACCTAAGTGTTTTGACGCAGTAGGAGGTGAATGTCTATAATGCCACGTTGGGTAAGCGTGTTGACGATGGCAGTATTCCACTATGGTGATGCTGCTGTTCATCATCAATCTTCAATGAATAAATGGTCAATAACGTTCTAGTAATAACATTGCGTGTAGCATTTTTTTTCTGAATATAAATATGTACCTATTCATTTGGTCAGTGCCTCCTGGTTGGAAAATGGTTTTCGGTATTACATCGCTGGACAGTGTAGACGGCCCCTTATTTGCAAGTGGTGTAGTGAGTGTTGCGTGGAACCCTTTATGGCAAAAGTAACATTGAGGGTAGATCTTTCTTTGCATCGCCCCCGCCACTACCACCCGTGGCCAGTACTCGTTCTAGCAGGGCGCAAGCCCATAGTACACGTCGGGCTTTGATTGAGAGTGCTTTTACGCCGCGGCCACGACATCGGTCTAAGGCGACCGGCTTAGCGGAAAACGTATGGTGGTCCCTCTCGTACCCATATCGGCATCCGGCTCCAACTCATGGATTCGCTCGCCGCTGGTTGCCTTAGACCAATGTCGTGGCCGGGCTGTTAATGGGTCGAAAAATGTCGAGCAATCATCGACTTAAATAGGTGAGTAACCCAGTTCGATAATATTTTAACATGCATTAGCATAACGCGATGTGATTACCAGTTGAAACTGCGCTAGGAGCCCTGCGCTTGGCACGGCTGCGTCTAGCGCGGCGCCAAATTAGTTGCGAGCTTCCAAATGTGTCTTTAGCTTAGCCTTGCAGATCACATCTCACTATAGTGATGCACCTAGTGCACTAGGTAAAACTAATATGGAGCGTATTCTAGGAAGTATTTTAGGGATGGTATTTTTTTAAAGAGGTAATATACACCGTGATTTTATTGATTTCCGTTAAATTGGACAGGTTACTTGGGGCATTAATAGAAGTTGCCTGGTAAATCGGCTTTTGTTAATTTTGTAAAAAAAAATTTTTTCGTTTTCATACATAATAATTGAAATGGCAAGTGTGAGAGAACCTTAAGAATAAGATCTCAGGTGACTGACGGCACTTGTCAAAATAAGTAACATTAGGATGTAATAAAGGTTGCAATACACTTGTTCATTCATTAAACTTATTTTTTTAATAATTCAATAACAGTAAGAGTTGAGATAATTTTTGACCTAAATAAGCTTCTCTTTAATTTAACGGAAATCAATAAAACACAGTGTATAAGTATAAGTATAGGATATATAAGTATTAGATGTCATCCATAGCAAAAAAAAAATTATCGAAGTTTTCCGACGACGGAAATGGGAGTTGAGCCCATGTCCTCCGACTCTAACCTTACTTACACTGTTATTTAATATTTATACAAAACTATACCTAACTAAGTAATATTATGCACAAACAAGGTAACTGTCAAACTAATTATTGTTAGTTTATTTGCCCCGTTTTGCATAATTGAATAACCGATGCCGACCAAAATCTACCAAATTATCATAGTATTTGTTCATTGTGTTTGTTCAGAAGTGATTTGAGTGTGTGTGTAACTTGATTAATATTGCATATGTGTTTACTAAATCTATTACAATGTTAAGTCGTTGTACAAATGTTTAGCTAATTAAGTAAGGTTTGTGGGCAAACAATTTGGTGACAAGCAGTCAAGGAATGCTGGCAGAATATGGTGGCAACGTGTGGATTTGGCCGTTGACTTTCGGTTTGCGGAAGAAGAACATTGCTATTAGTACAGTCCCTGAAAAGGTGCTAAAATATCTGAACATGCAGTAATGCCATGGCAGGAGAGAGCTGACCTTCTCAGATATTTGTGAGCATCCTGTTCGTATTACAATTCAATTGTTTTCACTTTGAATCACATACTTACGTATTTTGTGCCTTTGCGTAATAAACAAAGTTTGTTTTTTTTTTTAATTTTGTTTATCGAAGTGAATCTTGTACGTAATTATATTGAAATAGTCGCGGGGGGAAAACCTATGCCGTAAATGCGATTTGAACACTTTCAATGACCCCGCGCTGGATTCCTTGATAACTACGAGTATTATGTCTATGATTGAGGAAATAATCAAAATTAACCACAGTTTTCAACGCATGCATTATTCAAATGGATAAAATATAATCCAAAAAAGTTAAAAAAAAATCTTCTAAAATTATACATATTAAACTTAAAGCAACCCGTAAAAGATACAAAAATTACCTCTGCCACTACACAACCGTGAAAAAGGAAACCCAACAGAAAACAAGCACATTTTATACACTGAATAAAACAGCGGGTTAAAATTACTTCCCGATATAAACTCGCCGGCAATTCGCGGACAACACATTGACAGTCAATTTGCATTTTTATTGAAACAGTTTAAAGAAACAATGAAAAAGGTAGAAACGTATACCATTGGGAAATTCAGCTGGCGATATCTATTTCGGCTTCTGTATTTTGACATGGTCGTAATGTTTGAGCCACGCGAAATATTTCGCTATTTGTAGCCTTTTTAATACTTTTGAATTGTGGATAATAATTCTGGGGCTATACAGGGCGTCCCAAAGTTATGG
>JALPQI010024734.1:0-16073 GCA_025490895.1 Thaumatotibia leucotreta
ATGTTCTAGAAATTATTAGAGTCCATTCCTTTCACGATTTCTACAATAGAATTCCATTACCTACCCTTTTCATTAATTCATCTCAAGAACACACCTCGGCACTGAAGCCAATTAATGTTTGTGAGAGATTTACAATAAAACAAAAGGCGAAATGAATAGTTGAATCACTTAAAATTAATTATCTAGTAGACATCTCAGCCATCTGTTAGTTTAAATCTTAAGAACTTGGAAACGAGGTAAGATAATGATGTAAAGCACTAAATTTACGGAGGAACAGAATATTTTTGAGTAAGTTTCAATACATTCAGAAAAAGGTACGGAAAATCGTGATATATGTGGGGCGGACACCTTGAAGCGGTCCGTATATTGGTCGTTCTAGGACCAATTTCAGCAGCACTTAGGTAATGAGTGTAATTTTATTTAAGTAAATATACAAGAAAAAATAGAATAAATAAACTAACACTAAGGAAATAAAACTATCTCAACAAAAACTATATAGGTATCAACAAATATTGACTGGGATCCTACATTCAAACTATGAAGAGTTTTGTAGGACAATTACTATTTTCTAAGATTATAATCCACATGTACTATTAATAAATAAATAAATTACAAATAAAAAATAGGCTCCGTGCCTGGTGGTAGGAGAAAGCTGGCGGAATCACCTCGCTGAATAGCAATAGCTCTCTGGTCACCCTGTGATATCTACGAGTTGATAAAGTCAGTAGTCACTAGTGTGAAACTCAAATCCTTAATTTAAAATTAAATTACCTCCTAGACCTAGTCAATTGAGAATGACCGTTTTGCATTGCTATAAGTGCCTGGGCTAAAGCCATGCCATTTTTACAAAATGATTATATTTGAAGCTGATTACGCCTATGTATTGTTTGAACAAGTTAAGAATAATTGATTTACGTATTCTGTAATTTCGTAATTAGCCCCGGAATCGTAATAATTCAATATATCAAAACGAAACCTTAGTATTAAATAAGTATTTATGGGCACTGAGCTTACAAGAAGTGTCGCCTCCACGTGGCACATTAAGTACACTTTAATTAAACATTTAAGTACGTCTTCGAGAATTTATTGTCGCTTAATTGTTTTCGAGATCCCAGGTATGTTTGCAGGAAATGTTTGCAAAAGAAAATAGATTGCAAGAATAATAAATAAATAAATATCTTGGGACATCTTACACAAATCGACCTAGTCCCACGGTAAGTTCAATTAAGGCTTGTGATGTGGGTAACTACAAGGTAACGATATATACAATAGATACATACATATAGATACTTTAATACATAGACAGCCATGACCAAGGAACAAATATTTGTGATAAATAAATACACAAATAATGCCCTCGCCGGGATTCGAACGCGGAACCTCCAGCTTCGTAGGCAGGGTCGCTACCAACTAGGCTACGGAGGCTGATATTGAAGGTAAATTTTCTTCATGTCTAATAGTTTTGGCACACTCGGTACATACAAAGTGTGTGATTGCTCCTGCTACACGACCCAAAAATCATTCTGTACCCTGAAAACAACCATGACTGTATTTTTTTTATTATACACCAGGAGATACCTTAACCCAAGACCTCTAGATTCGCAGGCAGAGGGTCTTCACCACTGAGCTACGGTGGCCGTCTAAAAGTTATTTTCATTAATATAATACCACAATGTCGTACCAGATGTGCTTACCATAAAAAAATCAACTGCCAAAGACTCTGGTTGTCACGGGATTCGAACCCGCTTCCTCTGGATTGTCGGTCCAACGTGCTTCCAATTACACCAGACTACCTTCCGTTGATCACAGCGAATTTAGTCAGTGGTATTGTGAAGCTAATCACTAGCGACATCTGTATGTAGTGTTTCGAAAGGTACTACAACCTTAAGCCACTCCAAGACGTGTGTCTACCACAATCGTACGCAAACTCGACAACTCTCCGTTGCGTTGAATTTGCTATAGAGAGCGCTGTAATCAATGCATGATTATGAAAATATCAATAATAATAGTATGATTTAAAACGGGATATTTACCATGTGAATTGCAATTATTAAGCACCTGCTATTCCGGAACGGTTGCAAATGCCATCTTCACATTTTAGAAAGAGGGTATATAGATCGCTACAGTGTGCTGAACAATCCGTGAAATTTACATAAATTTGTAAAAGTGCCGAAATATAGGATACTCAATGAATGCAACTTACATAGTAAGTATCCCCTTGTAAGTCATACGAATAAAATGTTAGTTGATAATAAAACTAAACATAACCAGAAGACGTCTCACCGCGTGATGGTTCATTGACTGCCCGAGGATCCAATGCCCTCTGAGGGTCTATTGACACCTATTCTCGGATTATATAAAAAAAAAATAATAATAATAATAAAATATCGTCATAAAATGTGCTAAATTTAGGCTTAATCAAGGGGGTGTCACTCCGCGATTCCGTCGCGCGGGCACAAGTACATGCAGAGCGCCCCGTCTCCGTGGTCTATTCAATGGTTGGCGCGCGCTGTCTCGGAACGCACGTTTAAATTTACAACGCTGGCTCGTCACGTATCGCGAAATATATCGCGTGCAAATATTAGGATTATTTTATACATGTGCATCTTAAATGAAAATGCCGAAAATATACTGCATAGCAGCATGTTGCAATAATAATAATGTTAATTATCATGACGCGTTTTTCGCACAGTTGATGCGTCAGAGAGAGATACTAAAAAGTAAGGAACATAATAATACACTCATTACCTACATTCGTAGTAAATTAAATTCTCAGAAACTCAAATCAATTACAGACAAAACGGTTTATTTTCGGACAAATTTGTCAGTAAAAAAGCGGCACATTTAAATAATGTAAAAAACTTCGTTCTCTCATACTTTTATTGAATTTCGCGCCTTTTGTCCTAACATATTATTTGGTTGTCTGACTTTATTCCCATAATATCAAATAGGTACACTGGTACATATAAGAGAAAATGCAGTGTTACGTCTGCCTTACGATTGTGATTAAACCATTACTTATTTATGCTGCTTTTGTAATGAATGCGTAGGTACCTAACGTAATTCTTTATTTTTAAATGCATTAAGCAGATATATTAATTTCTGCACACCTCACATACTGTCTACAGATATTTTTAGAATGTTCGTGTTATTATCAGGATTATTCGGATGGATATTCACCTAAAGTTAGCGAAGTCGTGTTGCTATCTCACGCGGCCGAAGCACAAAGAAGGTGCCGACCGAGTTGAGACAAATATTTTTGAATCACGTGTATGAAATGCGTAGGTAATATCTATAATCACGCATGAACTAAATTGTGGAATCAAGACGAATGCTATTAACGCCGTAGATATCATTGCAGTAATGTATTTGTCAGACGCCTCATAGCGCTTCGTTAGCGGTTCGTTATTTTATTAGTTTTCAATAATTGACAACCCTGTTTTCGACGGCGTGCGGCTTATAAGCGACCTTTCCGCCACGCAATACGGCCCATTTCAGCTGCTCGCGACGCCTCGCGCGCCGTTTTGTTTGGTAATAATAATTGTGTAGGTACGTAAAAAGCCGGCATTTGTGAACATCAAAGCAGTGAAGCTTCTGTACTTTATATATTCTGTGGCTTAATCTCATTTGCGCCTTGGCAACCACGAATTTTCCGCAACATTTTGAAGTAGTAAGGTAATTTTGACTGGATTATTGTTTAGCCGCGACACTGTGGCAATGGGGGCACTTGCCCCCCCACACTGGACTTATGTACGCCTAGGTCACAGATGTCATATACACCATAGATCAAGCAAACGTATCTACTTAGCGTGTCAAATGAACTCAGTGAAATCCACTGAGTTGTCCGTCTTTAATCGCAGCTTGCAGCTTTCGGGCGTCAAATTTTGTAAGCAACAACACAAAAAAATATGAACACTCAAGGGCCTGAGACATATTTAAAATCATAGGCAAGTAACAACTTCAGTACAAAATCTGACACGATCGATACAAATCTAATTCTGTGACCTAGGTGCTGTTTTAAGTATAAAATAAGTACTATCATATCATAGGGCAGTGCCCTCCCCCCCTTAACGAAGTCCTGGATCCTGAGCCGCGATAACAGTAAGAATTCGCCACCCCAACTCCTTCCGCGGGTGTCGTAAGTGTCGATTAAGAGATTCACGTGTCACTGGCGATTTATTGAAGATTGATGATGAGCAGCAACGTCATCATAGTGGAGACAATAACTGCGATCGCCAATCCGTTTGTTTAGCTTGGCGATTATAGACATTTAAACCTACCATATATTTATATAAACCTATATACTTATACATATATTCTGTTCACCAGTATCAAACAAAAAAAACCTATAAAGTTACAGTACTTTATAATCACGGACTTTTAGAACACAATGTTGGTTTTAACACGAACTTAAAACCTTAAACCTTGAGTTCACATACATTTTTAGTTAAAATTTCTGATATTTATTCGATATTATGTATCATGTTTCACGATGTGTCAAAGACGTCAAATGCTATCGAAAGTAAGCCATATTTATTTATATTTGTTTGGTTTTCTGCTGGCGAGCGGTATAGATCTAAAGGTGCATGCAGACCAAAAGTGCATTCGCTGTTCTAACCCCCCACTCTACGAAATTCGATCGTTACACAAAACGTGATTGGTTGATTTCGTAGAGCGGGAGATAGAACAGGGAATGATCTTTTGGTCTGAACGCACCTTAAGCTTTCACGATGATCACTCATATTTTAATGACAAACGGGTCTTAATCTGTGTTTCTGCCGCGAACTCAGAAGTTAGCAAATTTCGGGGATTTGCATCTGTCACACCAACGAAGGCGTTATTTGAGTGACAGAGTCAAATCCCAGAAATTTGCGAACTTCGGAGTTCGGGGTAGGCCAACAGCCTAGGCCTGTAACCACGGGTGGGTTATTATCAGTAGGGAAGACAAAAGTTGTCCACTCGGTGGTCAAAAGTTAACAGCTTGTATAAATCTTTGTTACGATTTTTTTGCATGGGGCTGTAGACCGGCGAACCTAGTTGTCTCCTGTTTTATCCCGAAATTAGTACAGGAATTCCTTAACTTTAGGCATGTCCACCGAAAAGACGATAACCTAAATCTGACAGTGAGCACGGGTGTAACATCATAATACACGTGATAATAACATCATGCCCGAAACATCAGGGTAATATTAAACGTTTTACGCGATTGAGGCCCGTTTGTCGTGAAAACATGAGCGGTATAGATTCACATAGTCGCGAATAGACTCACAATACACACAGAACAATATTAATTGTAATTGTAAGTGTACGCGATTTAAACCCGACTGCTGTTAAAAAGGCTGTTATGCAATAAAATAACCATAATATATAATATGAAATACATGAACTCGTGAAAAATATATTACCCTGCTTCTGCATGCACAGGAATATATTATTATTATATTCTCTCACGACACAATATCTTTATCACTTAACTGGCAACTGCTTCGAAGAACGCTTTCTCTCATTAGGACGCTGCTAAACTGATTTTTGGAACCGATTTCCATCACGACTCTTTCACACGGCGGTCAAGTGAAAAGGACAGATTATGTAAGGGCTTTCGAGGTATCAGTTAATGGACCCCTAGTCCGGTTTATGCTCAGTTGTATTAAATGAAAATAAACTCTAAGGGTGCAGCCCCATTGACGCGGAGCTGTGCAAAATTGACCAATTCCATTCTTCAAATTCGAATTCGAAACACTGTGATGCGGTCTCATTGGCTGAGCTCCCACAGCTCCGCTCCGCTCCGCGTCAGTGGAGCCGCACCCTTATAGCTCTACTCTGATCTTTGAACATCGTATATTTTTTGGATCTATCTCTTTCACCGGTGGTGCCTCCGTTGGAGCAACAGTGACACATATTTCCTATGATTTCCTAACTTTATGGGTGGCTCACAGGGTAAGTATACAGAGTGTAAGTCTAATATGGGCGAAGCTCTTAACGGGGGTGAGTGTAAGACATAATAAGTACATTTAGATAACTTTTGTTTCAAATTAGAGCAATAAAATTATCCATACAAAATAATTCAGCGCGCAATGTAGAGCAACACACTGGAGTTAAACGCTGGTTTACAGCTAATTTCAAAAGCAGATGACATAACTGCCATATCAATATCAACAAATGTTCGTAGCTACATTGCTGCACGGAATATCTTTAAAAAAATCTGTGGGGTTATACTTAATTAAGTGTAACTTAAAAAAAACCTCGTAGTCCATGAGTATATTAATGAATCCCATGCATGGTTTAATTTATCGCCTGTATTAGATTTACACACTGTAGATAATATTAGCGGGAGCAGGACGTAAATTCTTAAAATTCTTTATTGTACTCAAAACAAACAAAAAATTTCGACTTATTTAACCGCCAAAAATGTATGGAAAAAGAGGGTTTTTAATCATGACTTGCTAGTTCTGTTGTTCCACAAAAATATGTCTACAATTCATCTTATATGTATCGAGAAAGTATGTATACATAAACAAATAGAAGCAAAAGGGGCATTCCACGAAGAAGTCCACCATTGTCCCGTACGAACACGGTTTTTCTCAAAATTGTGGGTTTTCGAAGTTCTCTTTCTTGACGAGAGGAGTCAAAAATTGCTCAAAATAAATATAATAACTAATAACTCAAGAGAAAACTCAAATTATCGGAATATACACGTGTTTGTACGGGACATCCTATGGAATGCTCCAAAATCGAATACGCAAAGATAACGTTTCTTTACGCGGCGAACTTAAATGGTAAGAGCATTGAATAGAACCGAAAAAGGAAGATTTGTTCAGCCGTGACGATCATAGTCGAGGAAAACTCATTGTACAAGACTGGAGCTTATATCTTTATTTATTGCTTTTCCGTATTCATGCTTAGATTTTTTATTACGTGTATTGTATTACCTATATTCTTTGAGCTGTATTGGAATTTAATTAGCGTAATAAACTCTGAGACCATGTTTCAAAATTATCAATTTTAATAAAAACATAATCATTGTCAGACTCCGTAGCCTAGTTGGAGGTGACCCTGCCTACAGAGCTGGAGGTTCCGGGTTCGAATCCCGGCGAGGTCATTATTTGTGTATTTATTTATTACAAATATCTGTTCCTTAGTCGTGGCTGTCTATATATTTAAGTATCTATATGTATCTATCTATTAATATCGTCGCTTGGTACCACCCACCCACTTAACAAACCGTAATTGACGTTACCGTGAGACTAGGTCGATTTGTGTAAGATATTTATTTATTTATAATACGATTGTGTACCGTTTGGCGTAGAAACTTTAGGTTTATGGGGCCCCAGCGCACGCAAATTGTTTGCTGAGATCGCGAAACGTCTGGTTGACGTAACTAAAGACCGAAGAGCTGGCGACTCCTCGCACAACGCATCAGTACTTATTGCGATACAGCGAGGAAATGCCGCCAGTATCCTCGGTACAATGCCACAAGGGCCAATCTTAGATGTTAGATTAAGTAGATTAGTTAGATTTAATCTATGTACATAAATTGTAGTTTTGAAAATAAATATAGGTATATTAAAAAATTATGGAAATAGTATATCAAACAATCATCATAATATATATCTAGTCACGAATATATAAATATATAATGGCCAAAAAATAAGTATTGCGTCACGTGAGGTTTTGGAACACAAAATAGACGCCTAGGAGATTGTTTTGGAAATTAGTTAGTATCAAAACTAGTAGCTATAGGAAGTAGGTAGTACTTAATACTCTTTTCATCACACCTGTTCGGTAAGTGCGCCAATACGCTGCGGTGATGCGGGCCGTAGGTGCGTCATTACGTCCTAGTAGGCCGTTAAGGATTTTCATACAACATTACGTCGCACTAGCGCGGCCCTGCGCACGCCGCGCGCCGCGCCGAGATTTCTTTTATGAAAATGATGAAATTAAGTCATCCCTGATTTAGACCATTTTAGAGTAGTTTTGTGAAAATATATTGTTTTATTTACTTTTTTGCATCACAGGTGTGATGAAAAACATTGTGTGTACCACGGGCGGTACAAGAATTATGAACTCGTGTGAAGTAAAGCCCGCGCCTTCGGCTTGGGCTTTACTTTCACACTCGTTCGCAAATTCTTACTTACCGCCCTAAATACACAATGTACTATAATAGTAGCACGTATTTAATGCAATTTCAAAAATAACAGTTTGAGTTCCAAAAGCTTCTAAGCAACAGGAATTCATGCGCTTATTTATACGACGTTGTATATACAACGTTGTAGGTAAGGTGTATATCGACGGTAGAAAGGCTAATTGACTTAAACGACATTTTATGAACTTTACAGAAGAGCCGTTTAAAGTTTTATTTTTTAGAAAAAAAATCGCTACAAAAAAAGTTACAGGTATATTGTAACGCAACTGCCATCAAATATTGAAGATATAAAGGCGCATACTTTGGTTCCTACCTTGATAAAATTAGTTTATTATGTCTCGAAATAAAGGTCGCTTAAGACAAATCTGCTAAAAATGAGAGAAAGGCTAATTGGTTCAAATACCAACAGCGTCTGCCACCGGAGGCAAGTCAAATGACTGTAGTGTACAAGTGCACTTTTTTAAAAAGAAGGCTAAATGAGCTAAGCGCTATTTTTACTATACAACGGGGTAAGGCTAAACAGTTTAAGCGATTCTTTAATGGAAATAAGTGGCGATTCTAATTGACTTAATGACACACACTCATTGAAAAACGGATTGCTTAAATCTCAGGAATTATATGAATATGATTAAACATGGTGGTTGAAGCTCGGATATTTAGAGACAAAGATATAATTACTCTGCAGGTCTAAAGAAAACAAAATGAATGTAAATCGTTTTTCTCAATTTTTATTGCTATATAAAGAAAAATATTTGCTTCTAATAACATAATTAGATAGTTATTTGGCAGAATCAGTCTTAGAAAAATTGCGGATACTCGTATTGATTACAGCGTTTCATCCGCAATAACCTTTCTGTCGCTTTTATTGGAAAAAAATGCTCTCTTTGCCTAACATCTTTAATTAATTTATTACTACGCTTGATAGTTACGTTACATTTTTTAATCTTAATTTTTATTATATCTGTAGTCAGTTTTTTTTACAATATAAGCGGCAGAAATACGTAAGTAAGTATTTAGACTTAAACTTTAATTATTATTAAATAATCAAGAAATAACAATGAAAATAATTAAATTATTTCATAATGTGAAATACACGATTTCAGTATCACACACAAATCACTACGGCACATGCGCCTACCGGCACAGACTACAAGTGATTGACGCGCCCGCGCGGGGGGCGGCGGTAGTTATAGACGAGCGGCTCAAAAAGCACCGACGGCGGCAAGAGTGTGATTGTACCGCCGAGTCAAAAGTTTCTCATAGAAATTTTTGATGATTTAAGCTACACTGATTTGATGCATTATGGTTTTATTATAAGGATTTAAATGACACGGGTCAAACAAATATTCTATTTCAACCGACATTCTCATCTATAAAAAGAGGTTCAAAATGCTTAAGTAACATACATTTTATGGTTTAGGGTTTTACGTATTTGGTTGAGGCGACCCATGCCCTAAAAAATTGGGAAGAGCTAAATAGTTCAAGCGACATGCTTCTTTTATTTTAAATGGAGGCTAAATGCTTCAAACGCCTATGGTGGCACTTTTTTGTTGAAGTTCAATTGACTTAAACGACTATGCTCGTGTGTGATGGAGTAAAGCCAAAAGGTTCAAATCAAAACGAATGGCAAAGTTGGGAAAGTAAAAACTGCTTAAGCGGGAACCAACCAAACATGTTTGTGGGTCAAGTCACGTTTCATTCAAAAATGCAATTTTTTGTGTTGCTTCATGCCTTGATTTTTTTAACGCTGTACCAAATTTCAAAAGTGTTAACCGCCATCAAAATCGTCTGATCGCTATGAAACCGCAAGCTCAATCGACGGAGAAAAATCTGCTGATTCCGATGATATAAATAACTCAATATCGCCCAAAGTGTCGCTTAAGCCAATTAGCCTTTCTACCGTCGATATTATGTTAAATTATGTACTGGATCTGGATCTTAGCTTGTTCAAAAATCCCTACATCGTGGTAGGTACTTTTGGACAAGTAGGTTACAATTTTGTATCTACAAATTGCAACATGAAGCTGAGTCTTAGGCACTGGTCTCACCGCGAGCTACTAAGCTATGAACTATGGGTTACAAACACGAACAAAAGATACGCACTCCCGTGTAAATAAAAGAGCCGTGGTTCGTGTTTATAGCCCATAGTTTATAGCTTAATAGCTCGCGGTGAGACCAGTGCCTAAGGGAGTTAAATAGTTAGAAGCGTAAAAAATACCTACGTTCCTTTCAATTTCATATTTCATTGCAAAAACAGAAACTAATTAATTTCCGAGAACAGTGTTGAAAAAGTTAGTAAAAACTTCCTGGAATTGAAAAGGAGAATCAACAATTGAATTATATGCAAAACTTTTTAATGATGCCAGTGCAGATATCCCGGGTAATTAATAATTATATGGGCGAATGCTTTTAATTATTATGTGTTCATTAACGCAGGCATAACATATTATATTATTTTTATGTTTCCGCTAATTTATCAACATCGTAATTTTGAAGTCCGATACTCAATCGAATCTTTGTGAAAGCAGTTCTAACAAACTCTTTCAAAACGTCATTACTCAGTATCAGAATCTTAATAGCACCCAAAATATTTAATTTCTTGTATCAATCACCATCATCATATTAGCCGAAAGATGTCCACTGCTGAACATAGGCCTCCCCCAAAGATTGCCACAATGACCGGTCCTGTGCCACCCGCATCTAGCAGACTCCTGCGACCTTCACCAAGTCATCAGTACACCGTGGAGGGCCTACCCAGGCTGCAACTTCCAGTACGTGGCAGCCAGTCGAAAACCTTTCCGTCCAACGGCCTTCGGTTCTACGCGTAATGTGCTTCGCCCACTGCCAAATCAGTTTAGCGATTCGGAGGGCTATATCATTTACTTTGGTTCTGCTGTCCCAAAATGGAAATACTTGTACCAATACTTTAAATAAATCTACAATATGTAATGGATCACACATCGGATATTAATGAACTTGGTATACCTCTCAATATAATACTCAAGACTCCAATATTCGGATTCGTACACCTCCACCTCCGTAGCCTAGTTGGTAGTGACCCTGCCTACGAAGCTGGAGGTTCCGGGATCGAATACCGGCGAGGGCATTACTTTATGTATTTATTTATCACAAATATTTGTTCCTTGGTCATGGCTGTCTATGTATTTAAGTATTTATATGTATCTATCTATTACGAGTATATATATCGTCGCTTGGTACCCCACACTACAAGCCTTAATTGAGCTTACCGTGAGACTAAGTCGATTTGTGTAAGATGTCCCAAGATATTTATTTATTTAGTTATACTGACGGAAGTCACCTGTCAGATTATATTCACTCTTATTATACACAAGTATCATAGCAAATCAATTATTATAGTATAAATTATACAACGTGTCACGAGAAAATGAGGCCGTTCCGATGCAACTGCTGTCAACTTTCGAACATCTGCAGGGTTGATCGGATTCCTACACCTCCACCATTTTAAAACTAGTGTAAAGTTGAACCCTGTCTATATATAAATATAAGGATCTTAGAGGTCATATTATACTGGAGAGTTCTACTAAGCTATAGGGATATAATAAATGTAAAGTTGAACCCTGTCTATATATAATCATAAGGAACCTAGGGGTCATATTATACTGGAGAGATGTACTAAGCTATAAGGATATATTTAGTTAATTAGCAGGTGGCTTTTAAAATTCTGATAAACGTTAGGACTTCACTAAATTAGGGTTTTGACCTTGTAATATTATTACTTTGTAATACGAGTATCGGGCAATGGAAGCAACTGTTCAGCAAATATCGACACAATTCATTAAAAATTCGTGACCCTTTTTAACCGACTTCAAAAAAGGAAGAGCGTCTCAATTTGATTTTTTTTTGTAAGTATTACTCGATATCTTTGAGGATCGTGAACCCATATCCAATTCTTTTTATCGAATGGTATTACTCCGATATAGTCCCGTTGGGATCAAGTTTTTTTTTTATGTGAGGAAGGTAGACAACTGAGCTCTCAGCCCACCTGATGGAAAGCATGAACTGAGGCCCTAGGACACAGTGACCAAAAAAACGCCTATGCGCTGCCTACACTGAGGACTTAGATGGATCAGTTGGGGTCTGATGCAGGGATCGGATACCGGTTTTTTCTTCATACAAAAGAATAGTTCGAATTCCGTTCTTTTTCGTTCTTCGGTTTGTAAATTTTTTGTTAATGGAGTGATTCAAAAATATGATGTTAATAGTTACATAAAATGTTGAATTCTACATAAAGAGAGTAAAACATTTTAAGATATTGAGCTATTTCGAGGTTTTTCTAAAAAACCGGTTTCGATCCCTAGTCTGATGATAGGATCTTGGAGAAATCGTTTGAAGTCGGATTTTTTATAATTTAGTAATTATGTGATATTCATGAAGTAAATGATCTATTTTTGATATTGGATAGTGATCTCAATTATTAAAATTTGGCCATTCCTTTGTCCTAAATATAAATTCGCGACCAGAGGCCTACTGTATAACAAATTACAACTAATAACACAAGGGGAAGTTTCTTTCTACGAGTAGTAAGAGAGATAGAAAAGAGATTTCCGCTTGTAATATTAGTTGTAAGGCCCCTATCCAGAGTATGTTCACTTAATACCCACATAACCCACCGGTGGTGACAAATGTAATCTTACCGCCGTGTGGTGACAGCAGTAAGAATACATTTGTCACCCCAACTCCTCCTGCGGGTGTCGTAAGAATCGACTAAGGGATTGAAGTGTCACTGACCACTATTTGATAAAAGATTGATGATGGGCAGCAGCGTCATCATAGTGGACACATTACTGCGATCGCCAATCCGCTTGCCCAGCGTGGCGATTATGGGCATTTACCTCCTAATGCGTCTCTACGTATAGTTACTTAGTAGGAGAGGTCTACGTCCTGCAGAGGACTTTCATAGGCTGATGATGATGATGATGATGAATAACACAAGCGGAAGTCTCTTTCTAGTAAGAGAGATAGAAAAGAGATTTCCTCTTGTAATATTACTTGTAAGGCCCCAGCAATCCAGTTTATTTTCACTTAATACCCACATAACGACCAGATTCTGTTAAAAGGCCAAAGGGTTGTTTACCCGGATGATTGACTAATGGCGGGTACCGCGTGATACGCAGTAATCCTGAGTACACATGGTACAGGCCCCTAATGAGGACCTCTAGCCACAAGGGACTTAAGGGGTTTTATTACCACAGACTATTAATATAAAGGAGAATTATATGTAAGACAATGACGAGTAACATTCGTACATAAGTAGCAACAGGCATGCAATCTCGCATGATTTTTAATGTCAAATCCCGTTATGGCATACTATAGAATCCCGGGATCGCATGCCCTACCCGGTAGCAATGCAATTCTAATTCAAAAAACCGACCAAGAGTATGTCGGGCCATGCTCAATGTAGGGTTTCGTAATTGTTCAAAAGCGACTGAGCCAATTACGTTCGAAATAGTTTTATTTTAAAGTTTTCTATTACTTAGCCCCATTATTTATGATTTTTTCATATTTTTTGGACACAAAAATGGTTATCTCTGAATCAAAATTTACTTAAGTGAAAACCTTTTGGGACCCTTATTATTTTTGAAAGTCATATTCAATGATACCCCCCACACTATAATATCGTCAGTTGGAATATGAATTAATGTAACCACCAAATGACGATTTTTCAGGAGGGCCCAAAAACAAATTTGACATTTATAAATTATGTTGTATCTTTTTAGTTAATTATCCTATTGAAATGATGTTTATCTTGTTTGTTTTAGTTTTGAGAGGTCTATTTGACGCACAGTTACTAACTGCGACCACAGTTGTAGTTCAGGAAATGGCTGGTGCTGGCTTAAGTTAAATATTTAAAAAAAAAATTGGAGTTACTCTAATAATCAAAAGTGGATTTCGTAATTTAGTGTAACTCACAAATTGAAACCAAATTGCTTATGAGCCATACAATACAAATGGTGCTTACAGCATTGACATTTATAAAAATATGGTGAGTACATTAGGAAGGACATATTTTGTATTTATAAATTCGTACTTACGTTAAAATATGGTCTATGATTTTTTGAAACCGTTACATACGTTAATAAAAAACGTAGAAACCTAATAAAATGGCAAAGTTTTTGTTAACGTATTCGACATTTTTTTCAGAATATCAAAATGTTATATACACCTTTCGATAGAGCAGGAAATTTGCAGTCGAGCGGTATACTTAAATCAATTTCGTCATTTTGGTGGTTACGTTAATTCATATTACAACCAACGATATATGATAACAGAAAAATAAAAAAACATATCCCCACTTTATTAAAAAATCCTATATTTTGATTTTATTGCTTAATAACAATATATGTATACTTGTACCAATTTCAGATCTTCCACAAAATATAATAATAAGTATCTACATTATGTTACGAAATGATTGAACCAGCAGCAGCGGTAACAAAATTATTTTGTCCTTTGTCTGTTCTCATTTATCATGACTCGTCACGTAGCATGAATAACTATGTTTATGTTTACTTTATTAATCAACTTTATTGTTCTCGTAGTTTTATTTTTCCCCGTATTCCTTTATTCTTCAAGTCTCCAAGTATCCATTGCCGTTCAGAGAGATAATGAAGCGAGCATGATGGAGACTTTTGGACAATCAAGACAGGATCCAGATCGGGGCTTAGGCAATAATTTTAATAATTATATATTTTTTGTGGAATAACCAAATTTTTTTTTAACAGATTTTTTTTTGTATTAATAATAGTAACACTATATATATGTAAATTATAAATATTAGATTTCATATAACAAGTAAAAAATACTGAAGTTTACCAACGCCAGAGATGAGATTTGTACCCACGTCCTTAGCTTTCGCGGCTGATGACTAAACCACTCGGCCACTACAGCTTAACACACAATTCAATTTCTCAGATCAATGCAATCTGTATTATTAATGCTTTTTTAAATGTAATAATAAGTTTTTTTTATTTATATAGGGATGTTGCTTGTTAAATCAGGTTTAGATTTAATTAATTTAATTCATAGTTATTAAATTTTTGGAGCAATAAAATTCGCCCCTTTCTTTTTATTATATTTATTCTTTACTTATCTCATTTTCATCCATAACAGGGGCGTATTACATGAATGACGCTTACGACATCATTATACCTTGTATGGCAGCCACTTCAATAAAATCAGTAAAGTTCGAGAATATACCATTATTGCTTTATTAGCTATTTCATTAAATATTTCACCGAAGAAAAATCGTTCTCATGCCTCTATCACCAAGATTCTATAGTATCGAGAACCACTCGTACCGACGTCAACTCAGATAACTGACAATGCATGAACCTTAACCCAAAGGGAATAAAAATGCTCAGTTAAGTATGCCGTTAGTATGATATTCACCAAAAGGATTTCGTTTGACTTGGTTGCTTAATGTTGAACTCAAGTATTACTTACGAAGGTGCGGTTTTTAAATACCATCGTGGTATAAGGGTTATGGGATATTTGGGAAATTTCTTCGAGCGTTTAAACCAACTTCGGTGGCCGCCTTATCACACGAATCCCGTGAGAGTCCGGGTGGTAGACGTAGTTGACAACTATCAAGATATCCAAAAATGTATGAGATACCCACGGAAATCGGGTAATAATGTTGCCGACGAATTTCATTTGTGAAATTTCTTCGAGCGTTTCAACCGCCGTGACTTTGGTGGCAACATTATTACCCAATTTACATTTTTGGATATCTTGATAGTTGTCAACTACGTCTACCAATATACCCAAAAGTTCTAGCATCTGTATAAAGCTGCCACCAAAGTCATGGCGGTTGAAACGCTCGGAAAAATGCCCTTCGGAGTTTTTCATTCGATTTCGCACTTGGTTATTTTTTTAACAACCAAATTGT
>JALPQI010024735.1:0-14633 GCA_025490895.1 Thaumatotibia leucotreta
AGACCCACTGTAGAGGTTTTGATTTTTATTCGAATTCCAACAAATATGTTATACCTACTAGATTGTGCCAAAAAACATAATTTAGCAAAAACGAGACTTATTTCAACACTAGGTCCTAGAGTAGATATTTTTTTATAAGCTAGGAACGGTCCTGGCGAGAAGTATACTGCTGCTAGGGTGTCCTTGTTTAACGTCTTGTCGGATACCTAAAACAATCTTTTAGACTAGAAGAAATGGTAGAAAACTTTTTAATCATTACAATCGAAAAGAGGTGGGTATCTGCCAGTTGCTGTCTAACACAAGATTTGCTAAGCCGCACATGGCATATTTATAGCAGTCCCTTTGCTTTACCTAAGACAGGACAGTTATAAGGTACCTAACCATAAAAACATCAGTTTCCGGTAAAACCGTGATCGGTCATTGGTTAATCAAGCTTTGTTATGAAGTAGCCATAGCGACGTCAGCATCCGTGTAACTCGCGGGATCGGTCATTGGCCACCCGAGTTTTGTTATAATGTAACCATAGCAACATCCGCATCGTTGTTGAACATAGTTCGGTAAAAGTCGTTGATAACGAATCAAGCTTTGTTGTAATGTAACCACAGCAACATCAGCATCCGTGGAATTTGCGGACTCGGCCATTGGCTAACTAAGTTTTGTTATTATTTAACCATAGTAACGTCTACGTCATTGGCGAACATATTTCGGCAAAAGTCGTTAATAACGAATCGATCCCGATCAGTACTGTGTATCGACTAATTTACGAACTGTAACAAGTGACTCAACAATCCCGGTTCGCGACTGTACCTTCTGTTTGACAATGACAACATCACTCGGCCTGTCCTTTTCTTTTTTCGTCTCTTTTTAATCAATATAGTCCAATAGGGACGGGTAGCCACGAGAAAGCCGAGTGGTTCAGTCACACACAAGATAATGCTAAGCCCCCGGATACTTACACAATCGTTTTATAAGCCATTTGTCCCGTGTTTTGTTTGGCCATGGTCATTTCAATAGAAAGGGACACAATTCTGACAGGAGTCATCTCACGAAGACCGTTTTTGTTTTACTCTTTAGTGCACAATTTAGTAGTGGTATCTTTCCATTCGAAGCCATAGACCATGCAGTTGTAAATGCGAACTTTTTTATGTGAAGTCACTTTCTCTACTATTACAACATAATGACAATTTACGTCAAGTTGTTATATTTATATCAAAACATTACCAAAAATTATAAAATAAATTATAAAATTGCGAATTACGATGCACACGGAGCACATAATTAATAAGAAAAGTAAGCCAATCATTGTGTAAACGACTTGTCAACGAATATTATCTGAGTTGATAATAGAACCAAGCACTATTGTTGTCATCTCAAAGCAACGTATACCAAATGCAGTTCTGACTTTGACCTGTGGGTTTTCACTTCCAACCAGATTAACAGTGAAATTCTTACTTAGTTTCGACAAGATCCTGTTCTCAGTACGTGTTATGTCGTGTCAGAGTGGAGTCAAATAAAGAAGCAGATCGTATCGTCGACATCATCGTAGTCGTGCCTATGTCTACAAATTCAATTAATTTAAGTGCAAGTTGAGTGGTTAAGAGTTCACCCGGTGAGATATGTGATTAGTGCACTATTTTTGTTGTAACCGTTTACTTAATAAATTGTTTTGACGTCACTTTATGGCGTTTTACTAATTTAGTTATTTCGTCAGTTCACACCTGATAATTGAGATTGTGATCTGTTACGTAATGTTGAAAAAAGTGACAAAGTAATCAATAAGTAGATAGGTATGTTAAATAAGCAATACTGATTCATTTAGATTCAATAATACGCGAAACCGATAGTACCTAAATGTCAATGTCAAATGTTCGACTGGACACATAATGTCTGCAGTACATTGCTGGGTCGATTAACTTTGTTAGAAAAATATAGAAAATTTATTTTTGTTTTTAATTAATTAAAACCATTTGGAGTTAATTACTGATTAGTTAAAGGGTCTATGTTTTCATTTATTGCTCTTATTACAGGCCACACCCTGTATACATTTTTGAATAATTGTAACACCTCATTTTGCGTCGGGAATTAAATACAGGCCCCTAATAGGTTACAAGTTGTATAGGTGCCTACATTTTAATCGTCAGTTCAAAAACTGCTTAATACCTATTTATTTTACTACTAATTTTTATTTAAGACGTTTCTACTTCCTTCCTACGAAATTCCTTCTGTAATTTGACGCACCGTCCTGTCTACATAGTACCCCACCTACGTTTATCCGCTGCCCTGCGGCCGTCCGCGCAGTTATGACGTCAGCGCCGCTCCGATTTATTTTAACAATAACTATTTCGAAAATTGTAGGAAATGCTTAGAGTATACATAGGGGATTTTTTTGGTATTGTGCCACAACTAATTATTGACAAGAGGTACATTAAAAAAATAAAATGTAGAATTAATGCGCCTGCACGTAAATCAGTTAAAACTGTAAAAAAAATAGTTAGCATTGAGTCACTGACGTAATTTTTTCTTTGGATGAGTATAATAATTGTCGGGTCATTATAGTAAAAAATCACCATTTGTTTAATTTCTGTTTGATTGTTATGAATTTTAAAAATAATTTTATTTTTTCTGACTATATCTACGATTATTCAGTGGTGACTTTTTAAAATATTGTCTTAAATATTCAGTTAGGCCCTTCGGATAATAAATCCCTACTGTAGGATTTATTGTTTCTTTTTATTAAAAAATTAAATCTTAATATTGATTTTATGAAAAAACCTCCACACATTTATCAGGGATAATTAGATTCATATATTCACAAAACGATGTTTTATCATATTCCTGAAATAAATATACTGTAGGATTTAATGTAATTTTCTCGAACAAGTTAAAGTTTAGCTCCCGGACTATAAATCGTGAAGTTCAATTTCGCTGAAATAATCGTGAACGTGTGGCGTCTGAACTCGACTTCGCCGTATGGCGGTCAAATAGTTTTTTATTGGCTGCCTTTTTACTGACAAGCTTGGAAGAGTATATTCTAACCCCCTTATTCATAAACGTCTCCTAACTTACCAAGCCGCTAAGTATTGTTTGTCCATTTTGCTCTTATGGACACATTGTTAAGACCGAAAGGGACAAACAATTATTAACCCTTAGGTGCATACAGTATCAAAAACGATACGACCGAAACGACACATGTCGAAATAAGTAATCAATTGTAACTGTCACACTGAGCAACAGAGTTCTAATTAGCATCGCTTGTTTACTTACGTCATCTCAAAAATAAAATATGTGATACCATATGCACCTAAGGGTTAACGGCTTGTTAAGTTAGCAGACGTTTATGAATAAGGGGGTAAAATCATACATGTCAAACAATTAAGGCCCCAGTTGCACAACGGGTTAGCCAACTAACACGTTGTTTAATTCGAGGGTTGCCTGGCGAAACCCCACAAGTCGAGCAAACTGATTTCTGAAAAACAATTGTTAATCAATAGTTATCTCGACTTATCGGGTTTCACCAGGCAACTCGAACTATGTCTATACATTTTTGGGACATTCATAGAGATATGGGATTATGGTAAGGTCACCACGGTTACTACTATTATATTTAATCTTTTCAACGCCACGTCAAATATAAAAACTGTTCCTAGGGTTGAACATTTCCCAAAAGGTAACTTTTAACTGTAATGTTTATTCGCAAGGCGAAAACTATTTTTTATCTACTAAACTAATACTCTTGTGATACTTAGTGCCTGTTTCACCATCTATATTGCTATTGTGAGCCACCGCCTGGACAAAGGCCTCTCCCTATTTTCTCCAATCTGCTCTATGCTGATCTGCCTCTGGCCGCTCTTTTAAAAAGGAGTCTAGCTCCTCTCGCCATCGCAGACTAGGTTTGCCGCGATTCTGATGGAAAATAAAGGACAGCTAACATTTATCTGACAGATAGATTTTGTCCTGGTATTATGGGTGGGCCCCTCACAAGGTGGACTGATGACCTGGTGAAGGTACAGGATTCTGTTGGATGCGGGTGGCGCAAGACCGGTCATTGTGGCAATTTTTGGGGGAGGCCTATGATCAGCAGTGGTGATGATGACTGTGAAACAGGCCGTTAGGTTACTGTTTTACCCAAAGCCATGCGCAACGCGAAACCTAAAATGATTAAATAAAAGGCAGGCGTCACACTGGCGCCGCTTCCTCATGCGTCAACGGTTTGTGAGCGTGAGAGTGCTATACAGGCTGTTTTACCAGTTACAGAAAACCCCAGACGTTCCTCAGACGCTCAGATATAATAGGGACGACCCCCAAGATCACGAAAACCACACTCTCAGATATATTATCTAGTAAAATTTACACAGTATGACTAACACAACCGTGTGGTAGCAGTAAGAATACATTTGTCACCTCTCTAACTCTTCCCCTGGATGTCCTAAGAGTCGGCTAAGGGATTGCAGTCTCTAACCATTCGTTTATAGAAGATTGATGATAGGCAGCAGCATCATCATATTGAACACTACAGGAGCATTCCATGGGCTGTCCCGTACAAACGCGAGTATATTTCGATAATTTGAGTTTTCTTCCGAGTTATTAGTTATTAATCAACACAATTTTGCAAAAAACCGTGTCCGTACGGGACATCGGTGGGCTTTTTCGTGGATTTTCTACATTGATCGGCAACCCGCTTGCCCAGCGTGGCGATCATGGGAATTTAGCTCCTAATGCGTCCATACGCGTAGGTAATAGGAGAGACCTATTTCCAGCAGTGGATTCAGATAGGCTGATGATCATAGTTATCACTTATGCATGGAGCGTCTGAGGTTTTCAGCGACTAGTGAAACATCCTCACACTCATTCGCCGTTGGATTCGCTCCAATGTGACTCCTACCACACCTACTTAACCAGACGCGTAAATTTGAAACCGCAGCCTAACATTCCGGGGCTACAGACCATCGGCGCGTGCGTGGCGTGCGGGGAGCGCGCGGCGTCATTCTGCAGCGGCTGCCGCGTGACGCCGTACTGCTCTGCTGCCTGCCAACGCCGTGATTGGCAGAGTAGGCATAAGACTGTGTGCCACAATCTGAAACGGTAAGTTTTGCACAATGAAATGTGATACGCTGATTATTCATCATAATTAGACATTGAGAGGGTAAGACTTACAGTGGCTGCCGCGTGACGCCGTACTGCTCTGCTGCCTGCCAACGCCGTGATTGGCAGAGTAGGCATAAGACTGTGTGTCACAATCTGAAACGGTAAGTTTTGCACAATGAAAAGTGATACGCTGATTATTCATCATAATTAGATATTGAGAGGGGGTAAGACTTGCAGTGGCTGCCGCGTGACGCCGTACTGCTCTGCTGCCTGCCAACGCCGTGATTGGCAGAGTAGGCATAATACTGTGTGCCATAATCTGAATCGGTAAGTTTTGCACAAGTACTCGTCATAATTAGACGTTGAGAGGGTAAGACTTGCAGTGGCTGCCGTGTGACGCCGTACTGCTCTGCTGCCTGCCAACGCCGTCATTGGCAGAGTAGGCATAAGACTGTGTGCCACAATCTGAAACGGTAAGTTTTGCACAAGTACATGTGATACGCTGAGAACTCGTCATAATTAGACATTGAAAGGGTAAGACTTGCAGTGGCTGCCGCGTGTCGCCGTACTGCTCGGCTGCCTGCCAACGCCGTGATTGGCAGAGTAGGCATAAGACTGTGTGCCATAATCTGAAACGGTAAGTTTTGCACAATGAAAAGTGATACGCTGATTATTCATCATAATTAGATATTGAGAGGGGGTAAGACTTGCAGTGGCTACTGCGTGACGCCGTACTGCTCTGCTGCCTGCCAACGCCGTGACTGGCAGAGTAGACATAAGACTGTGTGCCACAATCTGAAACGGTAAGTTTTGCACAAGTACAAGTGATACGCTGAGTACTCGTCATAATTAGACATTGAGAGAGTAAGACTTGCAGTGGCTGCCGCGTGTCGCCGTACTGCTCTGCTGCCTGCCAACGCCGTGATTGGCAGAGTAGGCATAAGACTATGTGTTACAATCTGAAACGGTAAGTTCAATAGGTCGACCTGTCAAGACAGTGAGAGGAAGGAAGAGAGCAAGAGAGAGGGAGGAGAATATGTGTGGCGTCATTCTGCAGCGGCTGCCACGTGACGCCGTACTGCTCTGTGTACGTGCCAACGCCGTGATTGGCAGAGTAGGCAGAGTAGAGTTGTGTGTCACAATCTGAAACAGTAAATTAAATAGCCGTTCAGGGTATATGAGAGGATAAGTAATACGCGTGGCGTATTGCAGCGGCTGCCACGTGACGTCGTACTGCTCTGCTGTCTGCCAATGCCGCGACTGGCAGAGTAGACATAGAACTGTTTCACAATTTGAAACCGTTAGTCCTGCATCCCAAGCTCAAGAGATAGGCTGACTACTTGTCACATTAGACAGTGGGAGGGTAAGACAATCCGCGTCGGCCGTGTGACGCCGCGACTGGCAGAGTAGACGTAACACTGTTTGGCACAATCTGAACAGATAAGTTAGTTAGAGAGCTAGTCTTCCAGGGCATTTTCTACAACTGTAAATATCAGACCCAAGTGGAGAGCGTCGAAGGAATTCGACGATGCGCTCTCGGCCCACTCGTAACTAAAGTAGAGGCATCGTAAGAAGTCGTTTTTGACAGCTCACAATAGTGTAGTGAAACGCTCGATTTTACCGTCGTAAAATTTTCAGTCAAGTGCGAAAGGGCGTTAGATCTGGTACTTGCCATTAAAAAAATTTAATTAAAAAAGTGTTCGGTAATCCGAACTAAAAAAGTGTTCGGTAATCCGAACTAAAAAAGTGTTTGGTAATCTTACTTAGAATCATTAGCAGGCAGCGAAACTTTGGTGCCGGTGACGTCATAATGACGTAAAGTCGCATTTAGGCAGGATGTTTTATAGGACGGATAGGACGTGACCTATAGAGGAAATAGCAGCCACAACCTCTGTTAGCGAGAGATAGTAACTAGTGTCAAAACCAGAGTCAAAATTAAAAATTAAGTTCAACAATTAATAGCAGTAGGTAATCGGTGTCCAAATGTAATGCCAGGTCAAATAGTATCGGAGTCTGATATACAATATACGTAGGTAGTTTCACTTGGTAGTAATGTCAATGCAGAACTGGCAGTGGTTGAGACCATGAGCTTGGACGCGAGTTTGCCAGCCTGCAGCGATCCACTCCCAACCCACGTTGGTAAACTTGCGTGCTAGCTCAGAGGGCAATGTAGGTATGCCAAATAGAGAAATGCCGTATATACAGTATATAAAGTCACTAAAACCATTTATTAAAATCAGAGCACATCTAGGTGATAACGTAGTGGTACAGTCACCACACGGGATTGTTGAGCCACTGGCCACTGTTCGCAACTTGGTCGAATAATACAAATCGGGTTCCGAACTCTTATGAGGCTGGTATCACGACTTCGGCCGAACTCTGCTGACCAATGGGGTGGGCGTAACGGGCGTTGGTACGGTTAGCCAATGACCGCTCGTGTTTTCTTCAGAAGGTGACATTACCATGGTAACGTTATAACATCAGCTTTAGTCATGGAGACGTCAATCTAACTTCAGAGCCCGGTAATTTCGTTCACTTTCCTTTTAACGGCTGTCACTGACAGGTATTTTTTCAAAGTTAGAATTTCAGTAGGGAATGCAACCCGGGTACCCGAAAACCCGGGTACCCGGGTACCCGACAATATTTAGGGTCGTTGAAAACCCGGGTTTTCATCTCATACCCGGGTTTTACCCGAAATGAAAAAATATATTGAAAAATGTAAAAGTTAAGTAAAATTTGAAAAATAATGTTACGACCGAAACCCTAACATAAGAGTTAAAGCGTTATGGCACTTATAACTATTTCTATTATCATCTAGCCCTCTTATTTTACACTTAAATCGCGATACTTTATATTTTTAAATGCATATCGAACGGGTGAGACATTTCATTTCAACCCTTTTGTTTTCGCCGCTGCCCGCCGCTCAGGTAGGTAGCGATAAGAAGATAAACAACAACGACAATGCTCATGTAACTAGTTCTACGCCCTGTACTCCTCACCCCTCACCCCGGCTGTGGCATTCGTTTGTTAATAATTTGCATTTGCGCCTGTAGTCAGTGAGGTTGAGACAGACGACGCGAAGACACATTTCCTATATGGTGTAACTTCATTTATAAACGCCAACTGAATACAATGCCGAAGGCGTCGGAAATTGTCCGGAGTTGTTCGTGCAAAGTCTGTTTATAATATGATTTTGAAATTAAATTTTCAATGCTTCAAACGTGACTTGACATCATCATCTCATAAGACGTTCAATGTTGAACATCAGTCTCCCCTGTTGCATCCAGATTTGAGACTCCCGTCCTGCAACCTTCATACCGTCGCATCGCATGTCCATCTTGTGGATGGAAATCCTACGCTGCAAAACTGTCTGCTTACGAGCACTTTTCGACCCCATCGGCTCCTGCTCTCCTGTGGCCAATGTGGCCTGCCTATTGCTATTTCAGCATAATCTGGATGGCTATGTCGGTGACTTTAGTGCATCTCCAGGTCTCCTAATTACAGATTCGATTACGCAGAGAAACTCCGAACGAGGGACTTTGAGTTTTGAGATGTATCCGAGAGTGAGTGACCCACGTTTAGCACCGTAGTCATCACTGGTAACCAACATTGATTCAACGTCGACAATGTCGACATACCGATAGTCATCGGTAATGACCCAAGCAGCGCCCACATCTCCACCGAATTGAAGGCTTTTTCATCGTCCACAAACACTTAGTGGCAAATTAGACTCTTCTATCTTTTGCATGATTTGCTGCAGCGTAAGGACACATCCATATCTCCGTCTATGGCTCTATAGATACTATATATGGTCCCTTCGTAATCCATTATATTCGGGAGGCTAGAAGTCGTCAAGTATGCGTTCTAAACGGTTCGTGATGATCCTTGAAAACAGTTTATAATCATGACTAACCTTCTTCAAAAGGCTGTTATCACCTTTTTTGAAGAACAGCTCCAGATCGCCTCTTTTCCACGACTTTCATGCTTTAGGCGTTTTGCCCTCGAACCCATCAGCGAGCTTCTAGAGGACTTTAAATACCATCGGTCCACCCGTTCTCAGAAGCTCCGTGAGTCCGTCGTCGCCTGACACCGTGTTGTTAACCTGTTTTAGGACCTTCCAATAAAAGGCTTACAATTTACCACCCAGGCCGGTTTATTTCACTAGGGATATTAAATTATTTGACTTGAGAGGAAAATAAAACTTTTGACACGCCGATTTCACGCCGGTCAAAATCATCGGCGGTGGCGGCGCGGCGCACAGGTCTATTACGGACTGATCTTTTTTATTTAATATTGTGATTTACTGAGATTTTTTTATATACAAGTTGTGAAATTTGTTAAATTCGTATTTGCAATTATTATTTTCACAAATAAATTTAAATTCTGTTAATCAAAAGAGCATTTCATTAATAATTACGTTTTAAAACACAGAAATCAATACTTTATGCTATTTTGGTCGAAGACCGGGTACTACCCGGGTACCCGGGTATTAAAACGCAAAGTCGGGTAATACCCGGGTACCAAAAATGGCCGGGTATTGCATTCCCTAAATTTCAGTCAGAAACTATCAAGTCTCTAATAAAAAAAATGGCTACTGACAGATAATAGGATTATAGGTAGATTGACAAAGGTTACCTACCATATTTCTACAAAGGTTACATAAGTTTTCAATTAACGTCAACTGAGCTGTGGCGGATGGTAATAAAGACAGCAATAGCATTTGTCTCTGTCAATGAAAAAAATAATTTAAAATTGCTCGATAAGATGCCTATTTCGGCTGTTTATATAAATATCTTAAATTGAAAAAATACCTCGCCTATTAATGTCAGATAAATCATGGCATCCGATTTGAAGAAAACAAGAAAATATTACTAAACGGTTTTAGAGAAATCTATGAAGAACTGTCGTTCTCCAGTTTCCTCTACGAACAACGACATCTAGCGTCTAATAATGGCCGATGACTAATCCTTAATTCTCGTAGAGGAAGAAATTTTTATTATTTCAACTAGTTTTGACATACTGAAATTTTGACGCAACAAAGATGAATTCGTATTTAACTGACATATCATCGGGGAACATCGGTCATGTCGCGATCGTGCCTACTAACGAAAAATACCGAACCCATAATATTACACGACCAAATTGCATCCCTTGCCAAGTGGCTCAACATTCCCATGTGGTGACTGTACATAAATTATTATTCTACGAAATATAAAATTATACGTGATTTTATAACAATTTTGACATTTATCTGGTTGTCAAGTTCAACACAGTCTGTAAAGCCGCGTATCCACCGGGCACACGGGCTCGCGAGGACCTGTCGAAACCATAACAAACTTTTAGAAAATATGTGCGTACCTACTACTATAGCAATTATTCGTACCTCCATAAAAAAGGTTTACTTATTTATTTCGATTGACGTATCGATAAATTGCAGCAACAGTAGTAACATCACTATTCCGTACAGGCAACAATGAAGTTTGACATTTGCTCCATTATACTAACTGTCAACATTTACAGAACTTCATGTGCAAACAAACGTCAAAAACGACTTCTTACGATGCCTCTACTGTATATGTACAGGTGTAGTGAGAAATTACTTGCCTTCGGAAACGTTCGTAAACACATGCTGTTTCAGGCAGTGTCACCGAGTCTGACTGAAGTAGCATGACAGCTATTACTGTCAGTCACAGTGAGATAGACTGAAACAGCATGACGTTGACGAACGTTTCCGAAGGCAAGTCATTTCTCACTACATCTGTATACGTTTGCATTTGTTTAGCATGGACGCCCCGCCGTACGTCCCGCTGCCAAACGTCCACTCATTTTGCATACTGATACAGTTCCTCAAGTACAAGTGTGACGCAAAAATAATTCGAGACACAAGAATCCTCTCACAAGGATGTGACAATATTTCGCAGGTGTCTATTTGATATGATTTAGTTCAGGGGGTTCCCAAAGTGGTCCAGGTAGACCCCCAGGGCTCCACGAAGGACGTGTCGGGGGTCTACACTGGAGTGACAAAAAAATGGGGGTCCACAGTCTGTAAATGGGGGTCCGCGAAAATGTATCTGATTTCGATGGTAAATAACGAAAACAGATAATGATTTTTGTACCATTTTTATAGGCTAGAGTCCTAGACGACTTATAAATACACAAAGTTTTATTGCGCCCCTTCGTGATAAATATTTCTGTACGTGACCGTACGTTATGGCACTTATTGCCCTATTTATAGAGGGGGTCCACCAGAACCAGCGAATTTTTTAAAGTGGTCTATGAGAAAAATAAGTTTGGGAACCCCTGATTTAGGACTGATTTTTCAATCCCCAGTTAACAGTATGTGTCAAATAAATGTTAGCCCGGTCCTTTTTTGACTGATAATTTTAGAAAAGGATGGTGATAATTTTAACTAGTGTATAGGTTTATTTGGCGATTGAAAAATCAGCCCTTAGTTGATAAACTTAGACAGTGAGATAGGTTATTGTTCCTCTATTAACGCAGCCTCCACCAGGTTGTGCAGAACAAACAACCCAAACGAGTGTGATGATTCTGATTAATTTAAAAAATGCCTCTGATTGAGAATTATCAAAAATGGTATTTTTCTGTTTCAGTCAATCTGGCGGAGTTGCATCCAGACTTGAAAATGAACCAGAGCCTGTGTGAGTAATATAGTAAATAATCACCAAATAAAATATTTTCTTCGGTTACCGCGAGGACACATGAAATAAAACTATGAAAACGGATAAACTCGCGTACCCTGTACGTACGTTTACCCTGTAAAGTGTTCGAAACGTCGGAATGAAGTTAAAATTAGTTAATATACGCGAGTTTATCCGTTTTCATAGTTTTATTTAACCAAATAAAAATTTTAAAAACCAACTTCAACCGATTTCTCCAAGATCCCCGAATTTTTTCCATCATTCATTACAAGCATTTGCATTCAGTAGGATGATGATAGGAAACCCATCATCCTACTGAATGCAAATGCTTGTAAATGAATTAAAATTACCAATAGCGCCATACATGTAGGCAGTTAGGTACCTGTATCATTTGAAGAGATCCCCTCGGTTTCTCCAAGATCCCATCATCAGACCGCAACTTGGTGCCGACGGTACCATCTCGGGACCATTATACACGTTCGATTACAAAAAAAATCTAATTGGTTCACGATTCTCGCAGAAATCGGGTAACATCGTACAACAAAAAAAAATGTGGTGGTGTGCGTTTTGATTTCTGATAAACTACAGTACATATCTACAAATCTATCTAGAAAAAACAAGTACATTCCACTCCAATGTAAAGAAAAGTTTATCACAAGTAGCATATTCGGTTAATAAATAAATAGTCAGAGGATAATTAATTATAAGATAGTGACTTAAGTGATTTCATTGTTAGTTACGCTATGACTTCGAAAAGAGCTACTTTCAATCTACAATCTATATAATTGCTAAATAGTACATTACATCAGAGGCCGGGAAAATGAGGATTTCCGGCCAAGTTGGTATGTGATAGGTAACGAGGCCGGGAATCTGTTTTCACGCCGAGGCATGCATAATGCATTTCTCAAACAAACAAAAATACAAAAAATTATAATGACAATGTTGTCGAAATAAAAAAAAGTTACTTTGCAGGCCTAGCCCTGAAATGTGTTGTAAAATTCGATGTCCATCCCACTGAGTTACTAGTACGGTCAAATCGTACATCATTTTACCCTAAACTCGCAAATCAAGTAGTATCGCTGCATTTTTGGTATGTTGTTTAGACACCATAGGACAGTATAAAACCATATTTTGCAAGCAAAAAAAAGTTGTGCTAGCTGGGTAGTACGTGAAAAACTGCGTTTACGGCCATTTTTTAGTTTCTGAGTTTTATTTAAAAAACCTTACGTTTTTTGACATCATATGTAAATAAACGTTTAAAGACTAATAAATTTCCAACAAGTTGAGCTAACATGCATTACCGTAAGTCTTATAGTTTCAGAGATTCGAGACTTTAAAAAGTACCCCTTTTTTGTAAACTAGATAAAATTTTGTGTTTTGTTAACGTTTTCGACTTAATATCGCCTCACCTAATTATGCTACAAAAAACATGCAATAATGACCTTATAGCGCATTTAATATTCTTTAATTTAAGGGTAAAATTAGGTCAGTGAACTTTGTAGTTGAAAGTATAAACCCGAAATTCCAAAGGCAGGAGGCCCGCTATCTAAGTTTTTCATACAAATCGCAAGTCGAGTTGCAAAGCTGCAATTTTGGTATATTATAAAGGCCTTATAGATATATACGAAAATGCATATTACAAGAAAAACAAAAAAAAAATTGGGCATAGGACGTAAAAAACGGAAAAAAAAATCGCACTTTTTTTAGTTTTTGACGTTTAATTAAAAATCTATTATCTTTTTGGTACTGATTGCTATAAAACTAAGAAAGAACATTAAATTTGAAAGGATTTGAGCTACGTTGCATCACCGTAAGTTATATATATTTTGAGATACGACATTTCATAAAGTGCCCTTTTATCAAAACATAAACAAATTTTAGGTTACGTTAAAGCTATTCACTAAATATTGGCAAATCGTTCGCTCTAAGAAAAAAAAGTAATTGTAGATAATAACTACATTAAATTTGGAATAAATTGAGCCGATAACAATTACTGTAAGTCTTATAGTTGCGGGTATACGAGGCTTCAAAACATGCATTAATTTTCTTAACTTAATGAAGGGCACATTTTGAAATGTCGTATCTCTAAATCTATATAATTTAGGGTAATGCAAGGTAGCTCAAATCCTTTCAAATTTAATATTCTTTCATAGTTTTATAGCAATTAGTATCAAAAAGTTATAGTTTTTTAGTTAAACGTCAAAAACTAAAAAAAGTCCGATTTTTTTTCAGTTTTTTACGTCCTATACCTAAATCCTTTTTCTTTTTTTTTTCTTGTAATATGCATTTTCGTACATCCCTATAGAGCCTATATAATATACAAAAATTGCAGCTTTGCAACACGACTTGCCATTTGTATGAAAAACTTAGATAGCGGACCTCCTGCTTTTTGAATTTCGCGTTTTTAGTTTCAATTACAAAGTTTACTGACCTGATTTTACCCTTAAATAAAAGAATATTAATTGCGCTATAAGATAATTATATCATGTTTTCCGTAGCATAATTAGGTAAGGCGCAAAAACGTTAGCAAAACTCAACATTTTATGTAGTTTACATAACAGGGTACTATTTCAAGTCTCGAATCTCTGAAACTATAAGACCTACGCTAATGCATGTTATCTCATCTTGTTACAAATTCATTCATCTTTAAACGTTACCTGATTCATATTGTCAAAAAACGTAAGGCTTTTTTTATACAAATCAGAAACTAAAAATAGACAGTAAATTTCACAGTTTTTCACGTATAACGCAGCTAGCACAAATTTTTTTTGCTTGCAAAATGTGGTTTTATACTGCCATATGGTGTCTAAATAATATACCAAAAATGCAGCTTTACTACATGTTTTGCGAGTTTAATGTACGATTTGACCGTATTATACTGCGCCCTAA
>JALPQI010024737.1:0-20760 GCA_025490895.1 Thaumatotibia leucotreta
TTTATAACTTATAACCGGTCGCTAAAAGCGGTGTTAGGTTTACCTGGAGCTTGGTATATGTATATTGTAGAATGACTTTAAATGTACAATTTTTCTTTTCTTACCTATGTATTAGTTATTCGCTCGACCCTTTCATGTTAATGTAGTGTGCTCAACCAATCGCAATATTTACAGTAAATAATTAAATACTAAATACTCAGTGAAAAGTACAAGGCAGCCGGTACTTCGGTCTCGTTAGAGCTCCGTTTAGAGTATTTGACTAAGCTATTACACTAATTTGTAAGTCATGACTTGGAATTCTTAAGATACTTTAAGAAAATTTAGTCTAAGATAATGTCCAGTTCGGCTGGATACTGCGGCCAAAACATGGTTTTCATTGAAGTCTATTTTCGCCTAAGGCAATAGATATTATGTCATTTTGCGAGATAAAGATTTTTAAAATAATTACCTATGCGGTTTTCAAATTAGACCGAAATTTGTTTAAAAACTAGAAATAATATGAATATAATATAAGCAACCTGTCACTCTAAAGCAAGGGAACAGTGGGCCTATGAGCTTCCGCAGCGTGCTTGCTGAGGATTCTTAAGATTTTGCGTTAAGTATAGGCGTATTTTGGAATCTAAATCAATCTAACTTATCGCTAGTTTTGATGTTGCATAATATAATTTCTTAATAAATAGGCACAGTCACATTTAATTATGCTACTACACGCTTACATACCAAGAAAGTAAAGATTGTGTCACAAGGGATCAAAATTATATAGTTTCAGCAAGGGCATTCTTTGAAGATTTACCTACATGTAATAAGTAACTACCACAGTTGTATGGTTGTATTACTATCAAATAAATATGTAAGTAATAGTACAATAGAGGACTGGAAACGAAGGGTTACAGGCCAAGTAGATATATCTGGCCGAAGGAACTGAGGCCAGATAGGGATACGCGGCCTGTAACCCTGTTTCTCGCTGAGATTTGTATAGTGCTTTTCTCAAACTTGCCATGAAATAAAACGAACTGATTTAGCCGAACCATACTATTTCATTTACCTGGTGGTATAGACATTAATTCTAAGGTTTTTTTTTCTGTGGCTGAATGTCAAGACCTAGTGTCACAATTTGACGTTTCAAAACAAAAGACAGTCTGTTTGCAGTCCTAGGTGTGAAATAAATACATGAAATCTCTTTACATATCATCTGATCACATGACACCGGATACATAGTATTTCCGGGTTTAATTTAAAGTAAGTAACATCAACATTCCGTAGCAAGTTTGAGAAAAATAATTTTAACCAAGCATTGTTAGTTTAGTGGCGCAGGACCAGTCATTGTGGCAATCTTTGGGGGAGGCCTATGTTCAGCAGTGGACGTCTTTCGGCTGATATGATGATGATGATGATGATTGTTAGTTAATATACTTCAGCATATATGTATTTACGTTGAGAGCGTAAATAAAAAAAAATCACTAGTATTTAAATACCACTATGATATTACTATGATATTTTTATTTTAAACGAAACAATCGATTAGTTGCCCATCGACTGTAGGTAGAAAGCGACGTGTCGCTGCATACTAATGATATCTATAGTGAAAAACAATACCTAGGTATCTATAGTGAGAGCTTAGGTAGAAACCTAATAATAAAGAGCGAAACATATTATAAATTGCTTGTCTTTATAGAGTGCATGTCCCGCTTTGCATGTCATGTAGCAGAAAACTAAGTACCTAATTTCACATCATAGTACGATCATGGTGACACCCGATAGGTCAGCAATCATATAAGTATAACATAAGAATTGATTTGAAATCGGGGAGTATATTCATTCCTATCAATGCGCGGGCTCAAATTCAGCTCAGAAGACTGGTTTTGGTGTGATCCATACATTTTAATATCTGCCATACGTTTTTTAGCACCGCCCATAACGCCGATTAAACCTGACGTAACTGCGTAATTCAGGGGCTGATATCTTAAGGTTTATGGCTAAAAATAACTCGTAAACAAACGGAAAGGTTGCCCAGACCTGTTTGCGGCCAGTTCGCAGACGCAAGACTTAGCCGAGATCGGGCAAAACGTCCTGACGTTAGAGAGATGTTAAAGTTTAGTATGAATAATTTGAGTTATTATAAGACAATTTGAAAAAAAAAAGTAAATTAGTGGGTATAAATAATAATTATATATTTAAAAAAATATTACTGACAAATACCATAATACCATATGTACCTATTAGGTATCTAAATTTTCTCTCAAATGGGTCTAGTCACACTGCAATAATATAATACTCCAAATTACTATCTCAGAAAGCAAAAATAAGATGAATGAATATTGTTGGTTCAACACGTCGAAGTGGGTAGCTACCTACTACCCACTTCGTAATAATTTGTAACAAACAAATGAAGTCAGATTGTCCACCGTTATAGTACCTATTGATATGAAAAATTAACTGTTTTATTGTAAATAAATACCTACGTTCCAAATTTGCACGAGCCTCGCCACTCCTTGGATCCCGTTAATTTTGTTGCTTACACCAATAGTACATTATTGCAGAGGCCGGGAAAGCGAATTTCGTGGATGAGTATTTTTTGTCGGACGAAGCGAAGCTGAGGCCGACAATTACATACGAATCCACGAAATTCTATTTCCGTCCGAGGCACATATATGACTTTTCTCCAAACATGCAAGGAAATAAAACAAAATATTTTTCTTGCAAATTGAATAACAATTGAAAAGAAAAAATCTCTTATGATTCCCGCCTAAACTTTTTTTTAATGCATGGTCGTTCATAAAAAATAGTAACGATATCTATGGTTTCATTAAACCGTACCTACACGACCTGACACACCGAGGCGTTTGTAACTCATGATAGAACGAGACGGCCATAGATTTGATCGCCGTCTCTCGCTCTATCCAGACCAGGCGTTTGGTCGTGGCTTTAGAATTTGGCTGTATGCATTTTTTTCAAAGTCCAAAAGTAGTTTTTAAGAAGTAAAAAACAATACATTAATGGATTTTAGTACAATTTCGCGGTCGCAAAAACTGTACAATAATGAAAATCTTTTTTTTTAATTTGAGCTGGTACATAAGAAGGTACTTCGCGTTTCGTTTTTGCTACATTAATGCGAACATTTCCGAGCATATTGGAGAAAAATACGAGTACATTATCATTCGAAGCGCCGAGTCGATTGCTTTCCTTACAAGGAGACTAAATATTGCCTATAATGCGCTTCCGTTACGTGTCTGATACATTCTAATGCATTTGTTGCGATTGATACTGAATCTTAATTGTATTTGCTGTGTATAAGCAAAATTTAGGACCTGTTTTTATAACGTCACATAACGTGTAGGTATAAAATGTCAAAAACCGAGCAAGCGGTGTGGCACTCATCATGTGGTAGGTACTCAAAAGGGAAGGAACCTATTCCGCATTATTATATAAATAATGCAGTACCTATAGGTACCTATACGTGATAGAAATGTTATTAATGTTATTATAGACAGCACAAGGACCCAACGTCCTCAGAAATTTGACATAAGGGACTCCGCTACGCTCTCGCAGGTCCCGCTCAGTATTCAAATCCGTTGTTCGCATCTGCACCTGTTAGCGCCGTTCATACAATATCTTGTTAGACAAGCGTCCGTTCCGGATACCTACTCCGCATCAGCTAGCGGCTGGCGGAGGCCTTAACTTGTTCACTTTTCACAATAGTAATCATGTGGTTTTGCGCTTGGATCATCTAGAATTTCTACATCATATCAAGCAGATTATATACCTAATAATAATGCTAACCGACATTGGATACAATGATACCTTTAAGCAAATACTAATAAAAATCTATCTTTAAATGACGTGTACTAAATGAACAATCAGTGCTTACGTACCAAAGTATAGGAGCACCTTTATTAATGACAGCGTAATTTATTTATATTTCCTTACAAATTATTATTTTTAAGCTATCATTGCTTAAAATTGTCAGTAAAGCAAACTGTAAACGTTGGTAATTTATTTTCTCATGTGAAAAATTTACAATAGTTACGTAGTAGTACTATACATTTATTAAGATGAAATGAATATCTTGCATATAAACAAACAACGCCTATATTTACTATGGCATATGCGCTGTACAATAATATAAACACAACACTGACATTAAACTTGTAAAGAATTGCAATCTTGCAGACCTTGATTGCTAAAGCCCTACATGGTCATTGATTAATAAAAGTCACTTACAACAGAACCAGCAGAGAAATATATACTTTATACCTAATTGCACAAGAATCAAATGTATTTAACGTTGAATCAAGTTAGGATATTTTACGCTGAGTATTTGGCACAGGTTCATATGTGTAAGTCAATGATATCCAAACACGTTTTTACTGAAAATGGAAACTGGAAAATCATTTAGCTTATATGCCCTTGACATTACTTGTCGCAGAGTTTTATAAATTGCCAATTATCGTTTATTAATTTTACGTCGTCGTCTGTTTTGTTTTGAAATAGGTTGCATTTAAAAGGAGCATACCTATACGTTTCACAATATTTTAAGGTGATGAGATGGCTTAAATAAAATTGTAATAACAGTGTGATCTTTTCATTCTATTCTTTCTGTTTTTTATTGAAACAACGATTATTGTGTCAACCAAGGGTTTTTTAATATGCTTTATTTAAAAGTGCATTTACGTATATCACCAGTATTGAATATATTTAAATGATTGATTTATGACTAAAATACCTAACTAACATTTTAGTTTACGTCACGCTATTATAATTTTACAATTACCTACACTCACTTCTTAGCTTATAGATTCTATTAGTTTACGGATAGTGTAAGTTAATTCATATTTGTGCATCTTGTCAGTTTGTCATCATCATCTAAATTTTTATAAGTATCCACTCAGTTTCTCAAAGGTTAGCTGGAAGAGATCCCTTATAGGGATAAGTTCGCCTTTGTACCTATATATCTGTATAATTGTGTTATAACTTGTTTGGTGTACAATAAAGTGATTTACTACTACTACTACTACTACTATAGATATTCTTATCTTTGGCTATAGTCCTATCACTTGAACATATTTAATTTGATAATGGATAAAATAAAACTTAAACACATTGCGAGCCAGTTTTATCCGTTGTATGGATCAAGAACCGTGTAGGTTTTAAATACGAGTAGAAAATATTTGAAATTGGATAAACTATTATTATAGATATTTAACAATATTTCTTAGCTCCCTACCAGACTGCTCGGCGGCAACCTGATCCTTTGTTTAAGCCCTCCGCCACAAGGACTTTCGCGCGCGAACATAGTTTACGTACTCGCTTCACTCGCTTATTTGTGTCTGTAAGCCGATATGTTTGAGTTGTAATACGCGTATTTGATGAAATGGCTGGCTTATTTTTACTAGTAACATTTACGTGTTCTTTTTAATTCATATTACATTCAGTTTGGAGGACGATCCCCAACTAATTTTTAGGGATCACAGATCATGAACTGATGATTTGCTTTAACAATACATCAAAATGATCCAAATAAAAGTCATGCATGATATTCTACGACTATATTTGCGAACTCCGACCTCAAAGACGTGCAGTATGCTGAAAATGCTGTTTTATCTAACGTTGTAATGATGAGAGACATGACCGTCGTGATATTCGCACGAAGGGCAAGACGCTCTTAGAAGAACGTGTATATATCTTACACTACATTAAAATGTAGGTACCTCAAACCCTACTAATCATAAGAAAAAATTGTGATGATCTTAAAATAAATTTTACTGGTGCATTTTACGAGAATGTCGGATACGTGACGGCGTTTTTCGTGTAAATCTAAGAAACTTACAAATACCATTTTTGGTGTATCTTAATTTTATAATTAGGTATTTGTATGTATAGAGAATTCTCGCACTTTCCATATATTTCTAAGGTAACTGTCATAGCCGTCACGTTTCCGACATAGTAGATTTTTTCGTGGAACAACATAGATATTATGCAAAGCCTAATAGATATTGTTCTCATTGAAACGCATGTGCGCCGCTTGTTTTACAAAAGTCGTCAAATCGCATCCATCATGCGCACTTTTACGGCCAACGATTAATCTTGAAACACTAAAATCTCAAATAGACACGCCATTAGCGAATGCCTTTCCAACAGATCATGACCACCAGCTGCGTAAACGTGTGTCACTACAGCATACAGAAATAACTGGACCAAGCCTGCTAACAGACTTTATGACGACTAACACCAAAATGGTCAAACACGTCAACTCAATCCAAGTGATCCTCTATTCCGTTCAGGTAGAGTTCCTTTTACATAGCTAGTACAGAAATAGTAAGATAAACACTGAGAACAGGACTTTATAGCTTTTACAAGAATAACTAATTTCGCTTGTTTAAATACCATTATTGTTGTGGTCGAATAAAACACTCACGTATTATTAACTATACGATTGTATGCCTTTGTAACTTTGTAAAATTATGGACTGCGATACAGTATTTGGAGTAGGTAGCCAAGTTTATTATTTGGAATTATGTAGAGGAATGTATTATTGTTTGGTTATATTTGGCAAGACGAATTATTAAAACAGAAATGTTACAACGGAACTGAGTTATTTAGCGGATGTTTCCTAAATTGGTAGAGGGAATTTAAGCATACGTATTGTGACACAACCAGGCTTTACACAGTGTATAAATCTGACATTACTTATTGACTGATTTAATTGATTCAATCACCTGCTAGTTAGTAGAAATAGTACCTAAGTTACTTATCGAACATCTTTTTGGTTTACATTTTTTAAACATTTCAATTTCATTTTCAGTGCCACAATGTTCACATGAGTCTCATACTCTTTTATTTCGCATTGGTATCTAATAAATAGGACATCATATTTAAACTTTTAGAAACAGGAAACAAAAGTTGGTTTGCTAACACTGGCACAAATAAATTTTAGTCGAAGTCAAAAATAAAAACACAGAAACTAATTTATCTCGTGACAGTATTGTCTACTCCTTCATGTCACATTTAGTGACGCATTCTTCACATTTTCAGCTAAAATAAAAACAATACTGAAATACTTTAGGGGACCAGTCACTTAACCTGAAATTAAAATGTCGAAAATCAATGCTCCTGTCATTCTGTCATGACACACGGAACGTTAGTCAAGTTGACAAGTTTTTTTCCCGGACCTATTTGGGGTGATTCTACAGTTCCAGAAATAGTACGAAGTACGAAGTAATGTTTTAATTGTTTTCTAATTTTGTGTTGAAAACATGAACGCGAAATTCAACATTTACGTATAATTCTCGAACTCCTTTAAAAATATAAACTGATTCTTTGAATATTATTATACTGTGCTTTGTATGCAGTAATATACCTATTTTAGCATATAAATAATAATATCGCCATCAACATATGTATCTTATTTGTTAAATTTCATATTATAATTTTGATAAAAATTCGCTACATATTTAAATGATTATTGTTTTTTACTTACCTATACATATATATTTATGAATGTTGTTTCCTTTGAATTAAAGTATCAACGACTATTTTTGAAAAAAAAGCTGATCATGTTAAAAATACACTTTTGGTGTAGGTAGTTATCTTTTACTAATCCCAAACCAATTAACGTATTGTTTTACCATAAATTACCAAACGCGATCCGGTCTTAACTCAAATTACCTTTCAACAAAACGCCCTTTGCTATAATTACTCCAAAATTTATTGACTGTCTCACAAGACAATCTCATGTCACAAAAAAAAAGAAAAAACAGACATCGAAAAACCAAAAAAAGTATAGAAAAAAACAAAACAGGGCGAGGAAAAAAGAAACATTAATTTAAAGTTGGCGTCGAGTTTGGAGGTACTTTGTCTTGTGACTGATTCTTGTTTAGTATAGCAACCCCAAATTAGGGTACTTTTGTCTGCAGTATATTAATATTCATTTAACTTCTGAAGATTTTAGGTTGAGATTAAGAATCTCTATTGTGCTATTTTTGCTTGCGCTTGGATATTTATTTGTCGTTGAGTTATATTGAGGTGATTACGACTTTTGAAATATCGTTGTTAATTTTTAATTGTTGCTAGCTAATATTTGTAGTATTTCTACCGTGCTTATATTATTTTTTATAACAAATCGTCACCTTTGTCACTAGGTACAAAGTGCAATTTTTGCGTAGAATGATGTATAAATGATAGGTAATTATGAATTAATGTATTATAAGGTCCGGCGTAATTGGACGGTCGGATTACCAACTTGTTACTATTAATGGAATTAATGATGCAGACTTAAGTTTGGTCATATCGAGGTTAACACCATAATTTTCTCATTAGGCAATATTTTAACTAAATCGTTTCGGTCGCTTACGTATTAGTCATAACTCATAATTAGTGGCTCTAATCAATAATTAGCACTGATAAGTTGATAAAAGAAAATATAAATATTGTGCTCCTGAATATAAAAATGCCACATCGTGATTTTCATATTTTGTTTAGTTTTTTTTAATATAATTATTTCAGTACAAAACAAAGACGCAATATTTTTTATAATTTTGTAATTGTCACAAAAAAGAAATATGGAATGCATGGTCCTTTGAAATAGTTTTGACAGTATGAGGAGGCTTACCTAAACAGTATGAGGAGGCTTACCTAAGTAAGGTAATTGTTTAAAATAATGAGTTTACGTCGTGTTCCATAAAAGTCACTGTTATTTGTTGAGGCTCGGGTGTATGTGAAATTCCCAACAAGTAAGTATATCCTAAAGGTATATTCTTACTAAAAGGTACTAAATAAATATTCAAAATAATTTAGCTCAAATATGAACTTCAGCTGCATATCTTCATGCATTTGCTTCCGGTGAACGAAGCCTAACCTGTATCAACACAAAAGTACGTCCTAAGCACGTCTTGAACAAACTCAACTTAAATAAGCCGTTTATTGGTGTCCTAAATATTAACGGGCATCTAAAAGAGCTTATAAGACCAAAGTCCGGCCTTAACCAGGCGAGAGTTGCGGGTCTTGTCTCATATAGATGTCAATTTTGCTCAATGAAGCAGTATCGTAAAATGTAATGAGCCAACTAAGCTTAGGGTAGACTGGGGTATCTTTTTAAGACTTTGGGTGACATGGAAAAGTTAGATAATGCTAGTTAAATTGCCATTAACGGCTGATTCGGGTCATTAGTGTAAAAAGAGATTGTACATTATGTTTATTTACATGTACCTAGATATGGCTGATAATGGTGCACTATAAAATATTGGGAATATTTCTCAAAGGATCATTTGTATTTTGTGAATATTTTATAAAAAAAGCAAAACTTATTACTTAGTATTTTTTTATGAAAGGGGGTAAGTTGATAATGCAAAATTGATAAAATATTTTATGAAACATATTTGTATAAAATGTTTGGTATAAGTAAGTTCTGATTAGTTATGCTTCAGGCTAAATGATAACTAAATTGAAAACAACAAAGTAAATACACATACATACACGTATTACTTGTTGTTCGTTCAGTAACACGTGTGCGCCGTCCTTACAATAAACTTGGCATAACATCTCAATCTGTTTATCCATGTATGGACATCGGAGCCAACGGTCCGTGAAGAACCCTTAATACATTGAGCACAATATTCTTCAGAAAATAGGAAATTGCAATCTCAATATGGATGCTGTTTAACATTTTGATACGTGGTATTTTAGCAAAAATGTGTCTCAACCGTGTGTTGTGACATCTGCATAGTAAAATCAAATGGCATCATGAAAATTGAGTTTGTTTATAATTATGCAAAAACATAAAGGGCTTGTTTCAGCATCCATGAATAAAATATATCTGTTAGATAAATGTTAGATGTGCCTTTCTTTTATATGCTTGAGAAAGGGGATAGCGATATTTTTTTCTGACGGATTTATTTATTATGGGATTATGAAAAAGGGCGTAAGATCTGTTATGTTTAATAATTGAAAGCAATGATTATAATGCAAATGAAATAATCAGCGACTTAAAAATGTTTTTTATGCGAGTTTGTTACATACTCGTAAATCTAACAGCATTCCCGAAATCTGACAGCTAAACTCACCGTAAGTCTATTCTAATTTACATCCCCACTTTAATCGCCAGTGATCACAAAAAGCCATTACGATGTTTTACAGCCGACTCGAGGGTATAGCTCTAAGCTCCGATAATGAGATGTGGCCATGCTTTGACATCACAGGTTATTTAAAGACTTTATAGTCAGATTCATTGGGAAGAGAGAATAGTATTTAATTGGTAATTTAACGGTATAATTGTAGTCTAACTGTTATTACACGCATAAACATTATAGGATTTGTTTTATGTTATTTTTACTGTATTCTTAGCTGCACATTAAAATGTATCTATCTACAATTTAATGATATGAATAAAATATTCTGATGAATCCTGTAAATACTTAGTGAATAATAAATATATTGTGTGCCCTAGCAGGGTGTCATGACATTACCACAAAGTACCCAAATATAGAGGGTCTGTTTCATAGAAGGCTCAAATAGTTCGGAATATGTTACAATAGATGTCACTAGGAGCACGATTGACTAGTAATAGATTTAGTTTTATTTGAAATCCAGATATTTACTACCTGTTAGTGCACAGTTTTAATTAATTGGACGTAGTTACACAATAACGTTCCATTCCACAGTGACCTCATTTTGAGATAAATGCAATTTAGTGTTTTTGTTGTATACTTTTTTGCTGAAACTTATATTGAACATTACTAATGGTTTTATTGTAGAATTATGTCTATTTTATTTAACGTTACATTTATTTTCCATATTGTCTGAAGAATAAAGGTAATATTTAGGTAAAATGGTACTGGAACGTTTTTGAAAAATTACTTTTTGTATGGACCATGAATTTAAATTAATTTGCAAAAACGTTCCAAGAAGTTTTTCCATAGAATTATATGAAAAAAGTAAATATATTTTTGTAACGAATCGAAGTTACGATACCTAGGAATGAACAAAAACAATCAATAAAAAGAAATGTAATTATATTAAACATAATAGCTACATGATCAATATATCACATGACTAGATACAAAGTAAGTATCAAAAATCAAATAGAAACAGATATATTTTTAAAAATAACATTTAATCAGGGTTCTCTAAATAATCTCCGAAAATTGTTTGTATGAATATTACATTGCAACCAATTTTTTTCATAAAGTAATTTCGCCGAATGATCATGTTCCGATAGAATTTTATGAAATTGTTTCATTTCCCGACTTTCCCGATTTGAAATGGTTGGCAATTCTATGTTTAGCTTAGTTTTTAATTTGAACTTTTTGGAATACATATAATCATGTGATTTATGGTTTAGTTGGTATAGTATACATTTAGTTAAATCATTATTTTACCATTTTTTTGGTATAATATCATTTACGTTACAAGGATGTAACTTTCATTTGAGGCGAATTTTAGACAGGTATGTTTTTGTTTTTTAATAACAGCTTACACGGGGTTAAAGTACTAATGTTTCTAAACAATAAAAAGTTGGCAGTAACAGTAATTTAGATGATTGAGATAACCGAAGAGGGGTCGCAATGCCGAGGGAAAAACAAAACAGTCGCTGTATGGTAGCAGTTTCACCTAACACTCCTGGACACTGTGAAATGTTTTTTAGGGTATTTTTTTAGACAAGTTCAGAAACATGGTTATGCTAAACAACAACAACAACAACGGGTTAAGTGCTTGTACTTAGTTGCTTAGAGGAGTCAGAAATCTGGACATATTTTTTGACTATTGATTTTATTAATTAATGAGTTTCATAATATATTTGTCTAAGACAAGTACATGAGCAGTCATAATTTTAAAGATCGGTGTAAATGTGTATTTTTTACTTGGTTCAAGTAAAAAGTTGCCACATGTACGAAAAGGACTACGAAACACTGACGAAACTTTATTCGTGTAATAGTTGTTAGGCCTAGTGAAAGATTTGACAAAATGATCAGTATGCTAAAAGCATTGTGTCATTACAATAATCTATTTTATAATAATTCTGCCAAATGCAAGGTTGTTGTTCAAAAATTTGCTAATTGTTGGTTGTCAAAGTAAACCATCGGCGAAATGTTGGAAAAAAGTTCGGAAAAAAGGCAGAACCCCTATAATAATTTTTCATCTTCGTAACCCTGTATATCAAAGTCTGGCACTCCACCAAAGCCATCAACATCATCAATGATATCATCAGAGCTCGTTAAGGTTTTCTAAAATTCGAGACGATCCTCTGGTATGGATTGGTACATTGTTTTTAAATCAGCTAACTTTGCCGGAGCTATTGGTTTGCTATTAGGCCACCATAAGCACATACGAGGTGAAGTTCTATAGTTTGCGAACTTCCCGTGAATGCATTAAAAAAAACTAGTATCGTCTTAAAATATTTGGATTTCAAAGTTGAGAAGTCAGTTGTGAAAATGGAAAATTTGAAGGAAAATTGACGTGCGATAATTTTTTACAACTTCAAAAGGGGCTTAACGAGACTTCAGTGCTTCGAAAAGTTGACTACGGTTTTTAATGATAAAGTACCATGCCTCCGGGCTGTGAAACGGTGGTATTTAGAATTTCAACGTGGTTGCTCTAGTCTTGGTGACATCAGGCATCGTGAAGGTTGACCAAAAACAGCCGTAACCCAGGAGAACATTGATGCTGTACGGGAACTGATCGTCGAAGATCGTCATGCGACTCATGCGACATACCGTGAGATAGAAGCTTCCTTATGTATTTCAGGGACACGCGTTCAAAGTATTTTGCATGATCACTTAGGCGTTAAAAAGTTGATCTCACCCTGGATACCACATTTACTCAGTAAATACCAAAAAACGGCTCGCGTCCAATGGTGTCGCAAAACTCTGCTGCAATTCAACAAAGGAAACTCAAACTTATTTACGACATTATCAGTGGTGCCGAACGTTGGATATATGCCTATGATCCTGATTCTAAACAGCAGTCACCTGTTTTCGTGTTCCACGATGAGCCAAAACCGACTAAAGCAATACGTTGACGGAGCACTTAGAAATAAATGGTCACCAAGTTTGTGGCGAAAAGTGGCCACATTGCCACCATCGTGCTCGCCTATGATCCTGATTCTAAACAGCAGTCACCTGTTTTCGTGTTCCAGTTGATGAGCCAAAACCGACTAAAGCAATACGTTTACGGAGCACTTAGAAATAAATGGTCACCAAGTTTGTGGCGAAAAGTGGCCACATTGCCACCATCGTGCTCGAGGATCATAAAACGATTAATGCTGACTGGTATACCTTTGTTTGTTTACCAAAAATTATCGGCCCGATTCGAAAAAATAATCCTAAGCGTCGTATACTACTGCACCACGATAGTGCGAGCTCGCACACCGCCCGACAAACAATTGCGTTTTTAAAAGAGCAAACCATCGAAATTCCGCCCGCCGTACAGTCCAGACTTAAGCTCGAACATTTTTTTTACTTTTCCAAAAATCAAGTAACGACTTCGTGGTCAACGGTACTAGACGCCTGAAGAAGCGGTTGAGGCATACAAAACGGGCATTTTGGAGACCCCGATCCATACTGGAACATACTTTTGTGTATACTCCTGTATATCGTACACTTTGGCTAATATAATTCCTGGCTGTAAATATAACATGTATTCCTGTGTGTTCTTTTGCTTTTTATAATGCCTCTAGCTCATATTTCGAAAGGTTCGCATTTCGCAATGATACCAATGCTAAGATGTACCCACCATTGTTAACTAGCAAATTAGTTACAAACATACTTGGATCATCTTTTGCAAGAAATCATCTTAAAATGCATTTAACTAAAAGGTTACAAAATACATGGGACACTGAATGTAAGGCCTTAAGTATCATGTTAGTTTTGAAAAATAATCCAAAACACATAGAACGTTTTTCACCAGGACCTGAAGTAACATATGAATAACACAAAAAGATTTCATCCTACATGGATCAGTTTTTGCATGGACACCAGTACAATATAAATTTTGTTAAAAAGTACCAAGTTAATTGAAACATTATGAAGTAATAACTAGATAATGCAAAAACGTTTCAACCCACATGAATCAGTTTTTGCATAAGCACCAGTGTGATAATGGTTATTGTTAAAATGTTCCAAGTTAATTGAAACGTTGATACAAAGTAATATTAATGATAAATATTTACTAAAAACGTTTCACTTAGCATGTTACGTTTTATTTTTTTTACGAATTGCTCAGTTCGGTAATAGTGTGGTTTGGAACAATAAGATCAAATTTTATTTTTAAAACTAAGCCACGTAGAGTCATGCGAGTCAGTGTAAACGATGCAATATGTCAAAAAAGGTTCCCCAGTAGCGTTAACTCAATTTTGGGTGACTTGTGGGTTGGAACGTTATTGTGTAACTACGTCCAATTTAGCATCATACATCGAAAATAGTCAAAACCACCCTTTCTAGAAGAGTAAATTAGTAAATAAAAAAATTAACTATTTTTGGAATAAATTGATTTCAGCGCCATCTATTATTGCACGTACATATTTTTATGCGTTTTTCTCGATACGCGACAAACAGTACACTGCTCGAGTCTTGACAGAAATAATCTATAGATGTCGCTAAACAAAATCTTGCATATATTGATTTTAAATGTTTAAGGAGGTCTAAAAAACCAAAAAACTAATAAATACAATAAAAAAAAAAGTAAAAAGTCCCTACATCATTAATAATAACAAAAAAATACATACATTACAAGTCATATGCTAGGATTTGAACCCGTAACATAACAACTGATAACAATAAGCTGATTAGGGTATATCCGAATTATATAACAAATACATTGCGGCGCGGCGTTGCCGTCGTCAGCATTCTCTTTGCTTTACCGTAATCTGACGAGCTGGCAACAAACGAAACGAGAGGCATAGGAAATTGAAGGTAATCTGAGCATTGCATTCTGTTTCTATTCTACGCTTCAATACCAAACTCACATAGCGAAATAATAATTAAACTCTTACTAATGGCACTCTATCATTGGCAATAAATAGCTCTCTACTCTGTCCAACATCCAACAAACTCTGTAAGAAAAAAAAGGCTAATACTAATTTTCTCTTATTGTGTCTACATTTTTTGAATTTGCCATTGTGTCCATTCTAAGATCCAAGATGGCGGGAACTTTTTTTGCAATTTTCATCATTATACTCGTTTCCGACTAATTCGCATGTACGTGGAATACGATTTCCGGGTCCATTCTAAAATCCAAGATGGCGGGAACTTTTTTTTTCCAATTTTCATCATTATACTCGTTTCCGACTAATTCGCATACGTGGAATACGATTTCCGGGTCCATTCTAAAATCCAAGATGGCGGGAACTTTTTTTTTCCAATTTTGATCATTATACTCGTTTCTGACTAATTCGCATACGTGGAATACGATTTCCGAGTCCATTCTAAAATCCAAGATGGCGGGAACTTTTTTTGCAATTTTCATCATTATACTAGTTTCTGACTAATTTGCATACGTGGAATATCATTTTTGGGTCCATTCTAAGATCCAAGATGGCGGGAACTTTTATGCAATTTTCATCCTTGTACTCGTTTCTGACAAATCGCATACGACAATACGATTTCCGGGTCCATTCTAAGATTCAAGATGGCGGGAACTTTTTATATGAATAAATGAATTATGAATTATATTGCAATTTTCATCATTATACTCGTTTCCGACTAATTCGCATACGTGGAATACGATTTCCGGGTCCATTCTAAAATCCAAGATGGCGGGAACTTTTTTTTGCAATTTTCATCATTGTACTCGTTTCTGACTAATTCGCATACGTGTAATACGATTTCCAGGTCCATTCTAAGATCCAAGATGGCGGGAACTTTTTTTTGCAATTTTCATCATTGTACTCGTTTCTGACTAATTCGCATACGTAGAATATCATTTTTGGGTCCATTCTAAAATCCAAGATGGCGGGAACTTTTTTTTGCAATTTTCATCATTGTACTCGTTTCTGACTAATTTGCATACGTGAAATACGATTTCCGGGTCCATTCTAAGATTCAAGATGGCGGGAACTTTTTTTTTTGCAATTTTCATCATTATACTCGTTTCCGACTAACTCGTATACGTGGAATACGATTTCCGAGTCCATTCTAAAATCCAAGATGGCGGGAACTTTTTTTTGCAATTTTCATCATTATACTCGTTTCTGACTAATTTGCATACGTGGAATATCATTTTTGGGTCCATTCTAAGATCCAAGATGGCAGGAACTTTTTTTTTTGAAATTTTCATCATTATACTCATGATTTCCGGGTCCATTCTAAGATTCAAGATGGCGGGAACTTTTTATATTGCAATTTGCAATTTTCATCATTATACTCGTTTCCGACTAATTCGCATACGTGGAATACGATTTCCGGGTCCATTATAAAATCCAAGATGGCGGGAACTTTTTTTGCAATTTTAATCATTGTACTCGTTTCTGACTAATTCGCGTACGTGGAATATCATTTTTGGGTCCATTCTAAAATCCAAGATGGCGGGAACTTTTTTTTTGCAATTTTCATCATTATACTTTTTACTGACTAATTCGCATACGTGGAATACGATTTCCGGGTCCATTCTAAAATCCAAGATGGCGGGAACTTTTTTTTGCAATTTTCATCATTGTACTCGTTTCTGACTAATTCGCATACGTGGAATACGATTTCCGAGTCCATTCTAAAATCCAAGATGGCGGGAACTTTTTTTTGCAATTTTCATCATTATACTCGTTTCTGACTAATTTGAATACGTGGAATATCATTTTTGGGTCCATTCTAAGATCCAAGATGGCGGGAACTTTTTTGCAATTTTTATCATTGTACTCGTTTCTGACTAATTCGCATACGTGCAATACGATTTCCGGGTCCATTCTAAGATCCAAGATGGCCGGAACTTTTTTGCAATTTTAATCATTGTACTCGTTTCTGACTATTACGCGTACGTGGAATATCATTTTTGGGTCCATTCTAAAATCCAAGATGGCGGGAACTTTTTTTTTGCAATTTTCATCATTTTACTCGTTTCTGACTAATTCGCATACGTGTAATACGATTCCCGGGTCCATTCTAAAATCCAAGATGGCGGGAACTTTTTTTTGCAATTTTCATCATTATACTTTTTACTGACTAATTCGCATACGTGGAATACGATTTTCGGGTGCATTCTGAGATCCAAGATGGCGGGAACTTTTTTTTTCAATTTTCATCATTATACTCGTTTCCGACTAATTCGCATACGTGGAATACGATTTCCGGGTCCATTCTAAAATCCAAGATGGCGGGAACTTTTTTTTGCAATTTTCATCATTGTACTCGTTTCTGACTAATTTGAATACGTGGAATATCATTTTTGGGTCCATTCTAAGATCCAAGATGGCAGGAACTTTTTTTTTGAAATTTTCATCATTATACTCGTTTCTGACTAATTCGCATACGTGGAATATCATTTTTGGGTCCATTCTAAGATCCAAGATGGCGGGAACTTTTTTTTGCAATTTTCATCATTATACTCGTTTCTTACTAATTCGCATACTTGGAATATCATTTTTGGGTCCATTCTAAGATCCAAGATGGCAGTAACTTTTTTTTTGCAATTTTCATCATTATACTCGTTTCCGACTAATTCGCATACGTGGAATACGATTCCCGGGTCCATTCTAAAATCCAAGATGGCGGGAACTTTTTTTGCAATTTTCATCATTATACTCGTTTCTGACTAATTCGCATACGATTTTGGGGTCCAATCTGAGATCCAAGATGGCGGGATTTTTTTTTTGTAATTTTTATCATTGTACTTGTTTTCGACTAATTTACAAACGTGGAACCCGAATTTAGGGCGAATTTAAGATCCAAGGTTATTTACGTATATGTATTGGAAATGGAGTATTTTTAATGATAAAACTGCCCAAAAGTACATCAATTGTAAGATGCAAAATGGCGGCACCTTTTTTGAGCTTTTATGCAGTTTTTTTTTTTCATTGTGGGTACTGCATTTCCGCTATTCATAAGAACGTGCTAAATATAAAAACTCTTGGATATTAAATTAACCCCAAATTAGGGTTCCACGTTTATAAATTAGTTGAAAACGAGTACATTGACAATATTACAAAAAAAATTACCGCCATCTTGGATCTTAGAATGGACCCGAAAATCGTATTCCACGTATGCAAATTAGTCAGTAAAAAGTATAATGATGAAAATTGCAAAAAAAAGTTCCCGCCATCTTGGATTTTAGAATGGACCCAGGAATCGTATTCCACGTATGCGAATTAGTCGGAAACGAGTATAATGACGAAAATTGCAAAAAAAGTTCCCGCCATCTTGGATCTTAGAATTAACCCAAAAATTATATTCCACGTATGCGAATTAGTCAGAAATGAGTATAATGATGAAAATTGCAAAAAAAGTTCCCGCCATCTTGGATTTTAGAATGGACTCGGAAATCGTATTCCACTTATGCGAATTAGTCGGAAACGAGTATAATGATGAAAATTGCAAAAAAAAGTTCCCGCCATCTTGGATTTTAGAATGGACCCGGAAATCGTATTCCACGTATGCGAATTAGTCAGAAACGAGTATAATGATGAAAATTGCAAAAAAAGTTCTCGCCATCTTGGATCTTAGAATGGACCCGGAAATCGTATTACACGTATGCGAATTAGTCAGAAACGAGTACAATGATGAAAAGTGCAAAAAAAATTTCCCGCCAACTTGGATCTTAGAATGCACCCAAAAATCGTATTGCACGTATGCGAATTAGTCAGAAACAAGTATAATGATGAAAATTACAAAAAAGCAGCCGCCATCTTGGATCGTAGAATGGACCCGGAAATCGTATTACACGTATGCGAATTAGAAACGAGTACAATGATGAAAATTGCAAAAAAAAGTTCCCGCCATCTTGGATTTTAGAATGGACTCGGGAATCGTATTCCACGTATGCGAATTCGTCGGAAACGAGTATAATGATGAAAATTGCAAAAAAAAAGTTCCCGCCATCTTGGATCTTAGAATGGAACCAAAAAAGATATTCCACGTATGCGAATTAGTCAGAAACGAGTATAATGATGAAAATCGCAAAAAAAGGTCCCGCCATCTTGGATTTTAGAATGGACTCGGAAATCGTATTCCACGTATGCGAATTAGTCGGAAACGAGTATAATGATGAAAATTGCAAAAAAAAAGTTCCCGCCATCTTGGATCTTAGAATGGAACCAAAAAAGATATTCCACGTATGCGAATTAGTCAGAAACGAGTATAATGATGAAAATCGCAAAAAAAGGTCCCGCCATCTTGGATTTTAGAATGGACTCGGAAATCGTATTCCACGTATGCGAATTAGTCGGAAACGAGTATAATGATGAAAATTGCAAAAAAAAAGATCCCGCCATCTTGGATTTTAGAATGGACTCGGAAATCGTATTCCACGTATGCGAATTAGTCTGAAACGAGTATAATGATGAAAATTACAAAAAAAAGTTCCCGCCATCTTGGATTTTAGAATGGACCCGGAAATCGTATTCCACGTATGCGAATTAGCCGGAAACGAGTATAATGATGAAAATTGCAAAAAAAAAAGTTCCCGCCATCTTGGATTTTAGAATGGACCCGGAAATCGTATTCCACGTATGCGAATTAGTCGGAAACGAGTATAATGATGAAAATTGCAAAATAAAAAGTTCCCGCCATCTTGAATCTTAGAATGGACCCGAAAATCGTATTCCACGCATGCGAATTAGTCAGAAACGAGTATAAAGATGAAAATTTAAAAAAAAGTTCCCGCCATCTTGGATTTTAGAATGGACCAGGAAATCGTATTCCACGTATGCGAATTAGTCAGAAACGAGTATAATGATGAAAATTGCAAAAATAAGTTGCTGCCATCTTGGATCTCATAATGGACCCGAAAATTGTATTCAACGTATGCGAATTAGTCAGAAACGAGTTCAACCCAACTCTGTCAGGAATAACTAGGTACACTCTTCACGCTTCAAGTTCGTCTGTATACTCATTTTCACCCTGTATAATTATGTATGTAACACCCTGTATGTATACGTATGTATCTATCGGATCTATGATCACTTTGTATAACTATAAAACGAAACGAAAGAGCTCGTGATTCTGATTAGAAAAAATGTATAAAAGTCCATATATGGAAAATTTTATAAAACGACAACAAAATAAAAACCCGCCCGTTTGCACCTTGTAAAACACTGTTTTTACAAAATCAAAGATTATGCGCAACAAAAAAATAAAAAAACAAAGTTTGAAAAAAAAGAAATAAAAGAACATTTTCAGCGCGTATAGTTCGGATTTGAACCTGGTACCACTGCTTCACAGCCGAACACATGAACCACATTACCAACCTCCCTATATCGTGGTACGGCAAAATATGCTATGTGTTGCAAGTGATCATGCGTTTCGTTCGTGGCAAGGTAGTGTATACTGTTTCAGAGCCATCTGTGCCAATGGACGAACAACAAAGGTAGTGTATATACTGTTTCAGAGCCATCTGTATGCCATGCTCACGAACAACCGTGGCGCCGTCTAGTAGTGACGACATTTCAGGTGGATGCATTTTAATGTATGGTGCTGATATATCTACTTAAGGTGGATGTCCCTGTGCGATTTTCATACAAATTTGTCGACATTAACTCTGTTAATTAGTAAACTTTTTGTAATTTTGAACCTTGCTAGTAAGTTGTACGTATCCCGTAGATGGCGCGTATGTAAAAAAAAGTCC
>JALPQI010024738.1:0-15029 GCA_025490895.1 Thaumatotibia leucotreta
ATACCTGGTGTTCAGCTGAAAAAAATAAATAAAATAAAACAGTTTGATTTACAGTCAATTTTAAAATAACATTAATACTTATTACCATCCTGGTGTGTCCGTTGGTAATATTTATAAAAAAAAAAAATATTATATGCAATTATACATAATATTTATATCTAATGGTGTGTTAAGCTGATTCTTGATTATCTATTGGATATATTGATCACAGTTGGGTGTGTCCCAATACGTATACATTAACTGTGTGTGTCCTGTAATGTCTACGTATAAAACAATAATTACAAATTAAAATGTACATATATCACGGGTGTGTCCCAATACGTATACATTAACTGTGTGTGTCCTGTAATGTCTACGTATAAAACAATCATTACAAATTAAAATCTACATATATCACGGGTGTGTCCCAATAGGTAATATACATTAACTGTATGTGTACTGTAACGTTTACGTAGGTACATATTAAATACAATGATTAAAAATGAAACTGTATTATTTTTATTACGGGGCCGTAAATGGCAGGTCAGGAAAGGCCGGGCAGGAAGTATTTGTGTACCAAATTATGTAAAAATTCTTCATTAAGTATTTGTTTTCATTCACATCTCAATCTTATCATAACACATCACTTTCACTGGCACCAATGATGTTAACGTTCCACTTCACCATTTTTGTAAGTAGCACGAGTTAAGATTGTACAGTGTAATTAATGTTCTCACAAATACTCATGTTCTAAATAAGATTGTGACTTAGTCAAAGTAATCGTGTGAATAATTATTTCATGCATTATAGTGTATTTAGCCATAATGATATTCATAAGCATTTTAGGTAAGTAGTACCCTCTAATACTGTTGTATTCTTAAGCGTAAACAGAACTACCCTCATAAACAATGTTTGATGTAATATTCTATTATAAGTGTAATATATTTTTGTAATTACGAGGGCGTAATAATTATGTCAGGAAAAGCCGAATGTTAGTTATAAGAAAAGTGTAGTAGAATTTAATTCAAAATATAACAAATATCTTGATTGATGTCACTCAGCGCCGGTGTTATTTTTGTTTAATTAGTAAATCATTTGAACCAATTTTTGGTACAAGTTAATCATCGTCTAAACACGGCGTTAGTGACATCATTCAACCATTCGTTCAGTTACAATTAGTCATTCGCAAAGGTTATATAAGCTTGGTTTTATTTAATTCTGTCTCTTTTGGCTATTGAAATTTGAACAATAAACATCACTTGAATGAGTTCGTGCTTTTGAGTATTCGTCCAGTTTTTATCCTATTAATACTGCGTAATTGTACGATATACTACACAGAACATCGCTATCACAATTAATACTATTATGCATCTTGCCCTTAGATACTTCTATTCAATAGCTATTAGCATTGGTAGGTACGTTAATACTTCTTCTTTACAACCGTTACTTTTTAAAATATTACTAGCATTTGATTCTCTACTGAACCTCCATGGGTCTTCAGATCTTACGGTATTGACTGTAGGGTACCGACCCTGAAACGAAGTTTGTTAATATTAAAACATTAAATAATGCCTTATAACGCATGTACTAAAACAGATTATTCATAACTACCAATACATAGCTCATAGCTACAATAATAATTCGACGGAAAGCCTAAATTTGCAGTCCGTAACGAACTTTATGTGTTTCTCGACTTTCTCGCCACCTTCACACCTCGAAGACAATTTGTCGCATTTTGACATTAAAACGCAATGTATTTTATCGCTCAAGGTACACTTGTGCTACGAATTTTGAGGATATCTCGCGTGGGACTTTCAAGCGAAATAATTATGTCGCTTTGATAGATCATCGCGGGTCAGCGTTATCTCGCGCACATGTTGTGCTACCAATTCGTGACATAGCTCGAGAAAACTCTATGTCGCAGTTTTTGTCGTCCCGCGCCCATGATGTGCTTGCCGTGCAGGTTTAAAGCAACTATGAAGAAAAGGCATCTACAATTTCTCTCTCGGAATGGTTTTCGTGAAATTTAATGATAACCTCTTTATAGTAATTTAATTCAACGAAAATAATGCCGACGGTGTTCAATATTGTACCAACAGAGGTAGGAAATGTTAACATTATCCATTTGAAACAATACTTTACAATTCGTGTGTTTAGTTTCGTACGGTAAAATATTTGAAGCCCTTTTCAGGAAAAACACATTTTCATCCCCGACACAATAGAACTGTTGTGTTGGGGAATGTTTTTGGAAGGTATATTATTTCATTAGGCTCTAGGTTTTTCAATTTAACATTCACGTTATAGGTATTTCCATGTTGACGTGTTAGAAATTACTAATTTATCAGTGGTATTTACATATTTTGCTTAAACAAAATACACAGAATAATATATTTTCATATTATGTTCAAAGACAAAGTTTGGATATAATATGCATGTATGCATGTATTTTTTAATTAAAAGGTAAAGAATGACGAGGAAAAAATATGATTTAACTATATTTTTTCAATTAAATTCACGTGGCTACTCGTAGGTTTGGTTACTCGTAGCCATACCTGGGATAACTCGGGGCATTTATACAAAAGTGATGTAGCAAAATATTTTATCGACTAAAAATATATCGATGTTACTATGAATGACAACATCAAAATTTTATTCGGCATAAATAAATATTAGATACTTACTCTTCAATTAAAATAAAAAATTACTTTAAACGGGTAGTTACGCGTTTATTTTAAAATAGTTTTCAAAATATACAATTAATATTAAAATATCAATATTTAAATTGTCATTTTGATTAAAATGACTTTTGTTTTTACTATCTGAAGAGGCCCGATATCAGATAATTATGACATTGAACCTCTGTACTGTAATCGAGAATGTTCAATGAGCACATAATTAATTTTAATGCGAGTATATTGGCAGTTGTTTTTTTTTTGTAAAATTAAGTTCAACAATATTTCTTGCAATGTTAACAATTAAGCATACCTATACTATACAATTTAAGTTGCTTTCAACCTGGACGACATTGATATTATGCATAATTAATGTATTTATATGAATAGCATGCTTACAAATACATTTTATCCAAAAACAAGCAGACTTAAAACACAAAAGATTATTTAATTGAAAATAGTATTTAAGAATGGTGTGCATATTATTTTACCTACTTTAAAATATAAAAAATAATTCTCACGGTATACGTATACGCAATGTCATTGCAAAACTTATTCCGCGTTAGAAATATTTCAATTTTGCCAACTTACATCTGCCAAATGTCCCAGGCTGGTGCCTAGAGCTACGGCAGGAATTTCATTTCCGTCGTTTAGTTTGTATTTTATTAGTTCCGCATTTACCTGCAAGATAACAAAATGAAAATGACAAAATTATTATGAAGCCTTTTAGAATGTCTCGCCCTATGATGAAATAATTTAAGGTACCTAAATTAATGAATTACCATTATCATTTGTTGTTCATTAGTTAACGTAGAGACATATAATTTGTTGTATACAGATTAAATTTATGTACCTGGATCTGTAATTTGTTTTTAAAGCACAATGGCAAAAAGCCTGAATGGGTGAAAAAAACCTGTCAAGCGCAATTCGAACCGCGATTAATGTGCCGCACCGACCAATACAGAATTACGAGCCATTCCCCTAGGCTGATATACAAACCTTACTGTGTTGCTGAACTTTACATGCATAGAATAATTGGGTCATTATCTATGAAATTGGCGTTTTTGGTCATGGACTTTAGTTGGTCACTAATTTTAAAACAACTCTGACCTCATGCTGCCGGTTGGTTTATTTTGATTTTGACATCAAAAAAATATACGCAAAAAACATTGCATGGAAAATAGACTTTTCACAAAATTCTCCATACAAAACGCTAATTTCATAGGTATAATGACCTAATATGTCGAAGGTTAGGTTACCTACTGAATTATAACATTTTTGTTCGTTATAGTACTCCTATGGTCAAAGTTGAAATAATTCGTTACACACACAGCTATATACAATACCTACTAATTGCAATAGATTTGATCTTGCCATGTTTGCTATGTACCTACATATATTATGTACGATTTGTCATGTAATTTATTGTGTCATATTTTTTTACGAGATGATAATATTTCTTCTCACCCTTTGTTAAAGCAAAGTGAACATTTAAGGTTGTTACTTAAGTAGGTTCATAATTTTAGCATTTACATGTTATTGTTTGTTTATTAGTCACTTGCGTAGGTATTGCAAAATTTTCTATTTTTTTAGTTCCATGAAAATAATGTTTTTCGAATATTTCGAATTTTTAGAATCGTATTTTAGGCAATGATGAAAGTTTCACATTTGGCTTGATTATACGAAGTCGGCAGCTATTGTAAAGCTTCCGTCATTGTTGCTTTCAGCCGCCTATTGTGAACTTAATGAAATTTCTGACAGTTGACACCGAAAATTTGTGTCTAAGAACCCAGCTGACTCGACAAATTCATTGGAAGCTGTCCGTGACGATCTTAGATCCTGATTTGGGTGGATCTGTTGGGTACCATAAGCTAAATTCCTGCATGAAATTCTTTGGTAAAGGAAATATCGTCAGTGAATCACAGAATAACGGCACAACTATACAATCAAACAATCGGCAAACCTAGGCAATACCTTTTTTGAGACACGTATAATATCAAAAATTATTCTCGAGTCAATTTAAAGCCTGCTTCAATGAGTTAACGTTAATATCAAAATTGTTATATTTCATTTTAAGGTTATCTCGTATCAGAAGTCTTACACATAGTCTAATTATGAGGAGTCTGCCTTGAAATTTGCGTTGTTCGTATCTTGTTTATACTCACTCATAACCGGTATAATAAACTGTCAACTATAGTATCAGGTCTTATACAGTGTGTAATAATGATGAATTTGTATGTATATTTTGAATAGGGTGTGAGCTAATAATTTTTATCACCAGTTTCAAACAAAAACTAACTTGGAAAACACAAATCAGTATCGATAAGACTGTTCCCGCGCACTCGACCGCAGCGACCATGATGCGTGGCTGATTCTATTGGACTGCCAGTTACAAAATGATTACTATAATTAGATACAAACTTAAATTACTAACATGAGGCAACATTACTTAGGATGCGTTCAAGGAAACCGACGACAAACTTCTTACGAGAGACAAAAAATATACAAAAATGTAAATGTTTGAACATTTACCTTTTGTCTTCAGAAATCGTTACATAAATTAGGTAGGTACGTATCTATTAATTTTCGAAAGAGTAAAAATAATCACTGTGGCTGAATTGGATCAAGTACTTACATGCTCACACATAAAATAGGATTACGTTTACAAGTAAATAATTTTATATGTATAACGTGATATTTCGTCGCCGAAAACCCGAATTCCTCAATGTTTATGAGGATTCATACCCAATTCTTGCATAATTTCAAGACCCTATATTTGCGGCGTAAATCCCTTTCAGTATTCTAAAATATTCTTGTTCTTAATTAAACATTCCATAAGGCAGCCCAAACATCCCGACGAGATACCAATACGTTTTCTGCAAACCATTACGTAATTGCCTAAACCATAAAGCCTGTTCTACCTCGGAACTGTAAATACAGAAAATTCAAAACGTTATTCTAGAGTGATTTATCTAGAATACATTTTTGCCCTGAGCACCCACTTGGAGAATAACGAGTGGCTGGCATTTTGCCGCAGTAAAAGAGGACAAAATGCAATTTAAATTCTCGAAATGTCTCTCGTTGTACGTTACCGTATATAGATGATCGAGTTTAATTTAGGTGCAATCAGTAATTACTTCGGCCGTTTCTCCTGCAGCCGGAGTGCAGAGCGGGTGAAGTATGATGTCGCGCGGTACCGGAATCGTACACATTTAGACAACTCATGCCTCTATCTTGAAAATCGGAGGTCTGCCCAAAGTGAATAAACATGATTCTTAAAACATACCTTTTCATTTAAAAATACTGTGTATTTTTACATTTCCCGTAATAAATTCTACCATTAATAATAATACTAGCCATGCCTTAATTGGCCGCCCAGAGAAGAGTCGTCAGAGCTATATGCTCCATGGGTGTAATTAAACTAATTAAGAATGAAAAATCAGGGTTATGGCAGGTGTCCGGACCTCTTTTCTATAGCACCATCTCATACAACCTTCATCACCATATCCCAACTCTATTTTTCTATTATCTTCAATAGCTTCTATACTCCTGCTGGGATCGCTTCACGAATATTTGTGGCTTGCAGAAGGTGTACAATACAGCAACGGTCTCCAAAGAACCTCTACGTATTGAATCTATATATCCCTGCGCAAGACCTGTCAAAAGACCGGGATTTTTTAGGCCCATGATTCCAAAGGAAATACTAGTTATAAGCTTCATGCAATCACTAATTATTTCCATACAAGTTACCATTATTTTCTTTCAGTTTAGGGTTTATTATGCAATGTTTTTAAAAATTAACGATCGCTTAACAGTTACGCCCTAGCGTCTGTACCCATTAGATGTCAAATACCAAAGAAAAAATACCAAATTCACTAATGACCGAGACGGAATCTAAATACTTATCTCAATGATAGGACTAAAATTATGTTGATAATTTTATTTGGTATTTGTTTGAACATGAGTATTGGGGTCTAGTTAACTTATATTATTTAGTAGGAGATTATGATGACTGCTAACGAGGTGAAGGTTACGAGGTTATCACTTGAAAGACAATCCGTGCTCTTGATGTCAACCTAAATCAGATTACAGTAATTCTAATCGTTATTTAAAATAATAGATAAAGAAAAGGAACCCCAACTTTCTGTCAAAACGACATTGTAACAAGTGAATTAAAAATAAAATGTTGCAAATCTTTTTACATTTCTATCCGTGATAGTTTTATTAACTTGAATTCAAAGTTTAAATGATTCGCTGCTTGCAGATCGTGACCATTGTATTTTTACCGCGGATCGATAACAGGTAGAGGTGGTCTAATTTCGGAGGCTGTTCCAAGCCCAAAGAGCAACACCGACCTACCCAAGTGAAGCGTAATAAATTATTACATGTGAACCCTTTGCGTGGTTAAGCTCGGAGGTATTGGAAGTTAATGTATCGGCCGGAGGCGGTATTGCTCTGGTACGGTAAACTACTCGTGTCTGGTCTCCCGTGCCCTCCGTACCACTACCCCGAATAGAACAAAGACGGTACAATCCATTACCTTCAACAGACCGCAATACGCTGGATACATCGAATACTAAATTTTCTATACAACTAGCCACATCCCTACCTCATTCAAATCCCTCGTGAATATGTACGAACAATTCGTAATCAAGGTATAAAATCTTACAATTTCATTCTAAAAGGTTCATCCTCCGTAGCAGTTTTGAAAATGATGTTTAGATTAAAGTATGAAGCGCACCGCCTGAACTGAAATAGCTTTATTGGAAATAGCGGAGGCTTCTCTGAAAATAGCAAATGCAGGTGACATTTTCTAATTTCTAAGTTTTACGTACTAGTGCGAACTATTTTTGAAAATATGACACCAACTAATAATAATGCCCATAAATGTTATGTTTCTGAAATTTGTTTTTTTATTCTTATGATTGTCGCGCTTTTTTCACTGTTGCGTTCTAACTAATAGTTATGCAAGTGTGAAAATGACGAGTGATACGATATTCGGAAGAATCCGGGCTGCCATAAACCTACTATTTGAATTTGTAGTAAATATATTAAAGCTGCAACCACTGCTTATCATTATCCACACTATATAAAGTAACTAGCGACCTCTTGAATTATTCTACCTATTAAAAAAAATCTCATCAAAATCCGTTGCGTAGTTTTAAAGATTTAAGCGTACAAAGAGACATAGGGACAGAAAAAGTGTTTTTTTTTAGTTATACTATGTAGTGATAGTGATAATGATGCCAGTTTATTCTTCCTTTTGTAGTGATTCTATCCTTGGATATACTCGTATTTTATTAAATGAACTATTTCACATAGAAAACAATACTGAGTTTGTACCTTTGAGAAGTTATTAGTGGTTATGTTGTGTAATTTTATCAAAATAAAGACCACATGACATGCCACATCTTATATATGGGTTACTACAAAATTTGAACATCTACTGTTGTTTTTTTTTTATTATATTTATTTTCAAAACTACAATTTATGTACATAGATTAAATCTAACTAATCTACTTAACCTAACCTATATCTAAGATTGGCCCTTGTGGCATTGTACCGAGGATGCTGGCGGCATCCTAGTTACTACATAATATTTAAAGTTACTGATAATGATATCCGTTAAATTATCCGTTAATTAATATCTATTCAAATATGTACTTGCCAGGACAATCTTCTTAAAATAGAGAAATACACCGTGGGCTGTTTAAACCCGACCGATTTTAACAGTGTATTCCTGACCACATTTAGAAACTATAATGTCGTATAAACTTTTCTGGATATCGCCTAGTTTCAGAGTTATTACCAATTTAAAAAAACATATTTTCTAATTGTTAATCAGTACAAAAGGTCTTTTTAACGGCGTTGGTGCCATTATGGAGAATAGTCTCACTAACCTCATTAATAGATGTCAAAAGTGACAAATAAAACCTTTAAAAAAATGAGGTTTTTGTAAAAAAAACGTTAACACTCATTGTAAGTGCTAATTTTATGAATAACATTTACTTTTTATGTTAAAATACATTCAAAAATGTAAAAAAAATGAAAAAGAAATTTAAAAAAAAAATTTTTTTTTTTCGCCAAGAATGACAAAAGTCTTATAACATTTTTTGTTTGTTTTTAAATCAAAAATGCGTGGTTAAAATCTTTCGGGTTTAAACAGCCCACGGTGTATAAATAAAAAGTCCACATTTATCAAGGTCGCGCAACCGAAGTTAAAAGCTCAATTACAAAGTCCAAAATAAAGTAAACGAATTAAGCGAGCAACTAGTTAGATAACAAGATCAGCCTCTGCTACAGTTTTAATTTACAGAAATGTCTAGGGTTTTTTTCCGCGGAGTGAATTTTCCCGGCTCCATTCATCAGGCGACTGTCACTGTCCCCCGCCGAGCAATTACTGATGTCGCACTCCACTGCACCGGCGCAATTACTACCACCTACTACCACCAGTAGGTACATCTACTACCTACCACGACAACGGTACTGGATCCGACTCGGTCTAAAAGCCCGCGTTTGAAATTCACTGCAAAAATATTGTAGGTACAAACTCACTCGTACATGTATTACTTATGTTTACTAGTGTTAATTAATGTAATACAACTACACATACATACATTGGTATCAGTAGAACATTCATTTGACCGCAATAAAACATTGTCAGTATAGAAGCACAAACTAAATACTTATTAGAGAGCACAGGCCTACCCTGCCAGTGTCTGTGTTTATTAGAAAATACCTTTTCCTTTCACGTCTCACGTAAGGAATTTTTCTCCTTGGCGGAAATTTACCCTTGCGCACCTGGTTCTTTTATACGCACCGACAAAGCGGGGCCCTTCCTCGCTTTCACCTCGCGTAGTTTCTTCCTTCCTACGAATGCCCTCGGATCCCGATCAAATAAGCGTTATTTATTTAAATGGGGGAACTAATCGAACCTGAGACACAGAACTGACTCGACGGTAGGAACAAATAATTATTTGTACGCAGCGCACCCCACACCTCACAAAAACCATTGTAAAACGAAGCGACATAACGAGCGCCCGGATAACAAAATATTTTTGTCATGAATTTACTTTGATAAATATTTCAATCTAGAGAAATAAAAATGAGTCAATGTGCGAGTCAACAATGCGGAACAAGTGAAACGTTTCGATAATAAAAAAGGTAAAACGGATTGCTGTCGCCCTCATTTTCAATAAAGTTTACCGGTAAACGATGGTGTTATTCATATGTGTAAAGAGTTTCCCTTCAGTGATGCTTGCGTTTTCTGATATGTGTATGAGGATGAATTTATAAGTTAGTACTTTAAATTAATTTGGTACATATTATTATGCAACATTATTATATAAGTCAGTAGTTTCTTTGTTGTAATATCAATAGCTTCGTTGCGAGATTGAAGTCTCATCTCTTTTGCCAGACTTGCTGAGCCATTTATGCAGAATGTATGCAGACGTCGCAATCTGAGGGAGGATTGAGCCCGTGCCTATTCTCGCATCTCGGAGCAGGCCACTGCGGCGGATCTACCGGACTTCGATACACAGATTCTAGTATCTCGGCTTGTTCAAACTGGATTAGTTTCCGTGAGCCATGCGGAATGGGATTGGGATGAATTTAGCAGTCACTTTACGGTAACGATCCGAGATAAAGGGTTAATCCCTTATACGGTTATGTCTTTTTTTCCTGCATTGTGTTTCAAAACATTACTTATCGTTTCCGAAGCCTTCAGATATATACTAAGCATATGTAAGTAGGATTCAAATACGTTTTACTACGTAAAGCAAAAATATAAAGAGTTTTCGAGATATTTGTCCCCCTGGCAGTAGAAACTACAGGTTGCTGGTGTGCGGAGGGTAAGAGCTTTCTTAGGGAACTGGGACAACGGCTACAGGACAGGGGCCTTGATCCCCGCTCTGGTTCGTTCCTGGAGCAGAGACTGTCCATCGCGATTCAGCGCGGAAACGCTGCGAGCGTGATGGCCACCTTTGCTTCGGGAACCAATCCGGGCGGTTAAGATCGGTAGCTTCTTATAAGGTTTTTTTAGGTATTTTAAAATTACTAATAAGTTATTACTAATAATAAGTTGATAGGTATTTTAAAATTACTTTTACTTATTTATTTTTAAGACGTAGTTTGTAGTTAGTATTATTCTTAAGTAGTTTTTGTATACGTAAAATAAAATCTAATAAATGACATGGTGACATATCGTTTTCCTAATCACCTAAGCTAATTGTGGTTTTGATGTGATATTACATAGATTTTTATTATTAATACACCAATCTAGTTTTAATCAATTACCAATGCAACTGTAGGCCCATATATTCCACAAAAATATTTTTATTTGTTTTATTTTAAAATACATTTTACAGATACTCAAATAAGTTTACCGATCTGAGCAAATATTGCTTGCGGCTTTTAGGGTATGATAATTGAAGCGAACGCATAAAATAAATCTATAACATATAAATAACACGATTATGAACTAATAAGAGTTTCAGAAATATTTTTAAGGTATCTGGTAGCAACTAGTTGAGATACCTAGAAGAAGGTACCTACTTTAAATTTCTATAATTCTTAAATTGATTTACGATCACCAACACGCTAGCAATTTTAAACATCGCTTTCAAGTAGTTGCTTACTTTAAATTAAGTAAGTTTTAAGCTGTCAGTTCTACTTAGTCAGTACTCCAGCCAGTAGATAATTCATTCAGGCAATTTAAGTATTTTAAAGTAATTACCTTTAATATCAAAATTTTGTCTGACTTTCGAGTATGCATTTAGATGTAGATACAAACATTCCGACGTCACGAACATTCACGGTGGAAGTGAATCGCGAATCCATTGCATTCAGAGTAAAATCTACATATCGGCTAAGCAATGCAGCCGACAGTTCCCGGCGTCGAGGAGACCATTCGATCGTCGATGAAATGGTTATTGCCAAATCCAAGTCGAATGCAGGCATGGAAATAGCCGATACCAGACAACGTCGTTTACATACATGCAAGGTGCAGATGTGTAGCAATAGAAATGCAAACAGAGCCTCGCGATATAATTGCTTAAGACGAATACATATATACAGTTGCTAGATATTTACTATCACATTTACGACTCGCATGAACGTTTTCACTCTTGTGTCATTGTCAGATTTAGGTTATCGTCTTTTCGGTGGATATTCATAAAGTTAAGGAGTTAGTGTACTAATTTTGGGATAAACATTTAAACAATCAATGGTTCAACTAGGTTCCCCGATCCATAATCCTATTTAATAAAATCGTAGCATACACGACATATTTTGCTGTATAATGTAAAGATGTCTATCCTTATAAAATGTAAAATTACATTTAAAGTGATATAATTATTTCCATAAATACTATCCGTGATATATGGGAAGGTTAGGGGAAAAGGTTGATAATTATGAAATTGAAAAAACCGTGATTTTTCAACTCTTGCATATGAAAGTCAATTTAAATTAAGTTACATATTTATGTCTGTGGTATGGTCTGGGTGTGGCCCTCTCTCTCTAACTGTTTGGTAGTTGCATAGGTATATACACGGTGCCTCGCGAGGAACCCGCATAATTTTAATGCTGAATTCCTGAGCATATTTAGAGTATTTAATGTTATATAAAATTTCCTGGATTCGGCTTGGTTCCAAAGATAATTAACCTTTTTTCGGAAAAAGTTTTTCGACGTAACTCGTCATAAAACTTCTTTTTGATTACAATGCTGCCACAATGTGTTCTAATATTACCACACCTTTTGCCTGACAATAAAAAAATAAGAATAGACTTGACGAAAAAACCTTTCCCTAAAAAAAACATTTAAAAAATTAGTTTTAACAAATTATTGTTGTGATAAAAAGTATTGTAAATGTCAATAAGTATTCAAAAAGTCTAAAAAAAATCGAAAAAAAAATTTTTTTTTTGTGGAATTTGACATTTGGTCTCATAATATTTTTTGTTTATTTTGATGTCTAGAATGCATAGTTAAAATTATGTGGTTTCCTCGCGAGGCACCGTGTATATAGCATGTATGTAAAGCTTTCGGTTTTCGTCAGCGGAGTGATAATCAACATTTTTTACTATGTAGATGACTACATAACTACTACATAAAAATAATAAAATATACATATATACTTGTTTCTTTATTAATAGACTTCATTATATCATAGAATTCTTTTTCAAAGTTTATAAATATAAAAGCAACTTACTAGCAAAAGCAGCTTTCGCTGTCAATCAACCTGTCCAATCAAAAACATTTTTTCTTAGTTTATGAAGAAAATTTAATCGTATTTTGCTATAAGATCGCTTATAGAAGTTAGAAATTCAAAAGGAACTGCAATGAAAACTGCGGTTACGGAAGACTCTTTGAGCAGCCGAGTTTTAACAAACTAGTGCAAGTCCTGAACGCAATGTAAATGTCAAGTTTAAAAGGAAAAACAGTATCTATTTAAAATAATGAATCACCAAAACAACTTTTTTTGGGAAACGAAGTCTCAACATGTTCAAAATAAAGATGCGATTGATAGACAAAATGAGAATGTATTCGACAGGTTTCACCTAAAAATACACCCTCTACCTGTGACTGTCGTGAGATATTGAAAATCGGGCCCCGGGCTATCCGTTTGACCTTTTTTATTGGCAACATTTTACCCGTTCCGCATGTTTGAGCGTTTGAATGGAACTGCTCGTGTTGTCAAATTGCGCTGATATTTTAGGCGACGCACACGCCAAATTACAGTGGCTGCCGGTGCTCCCATGTTGTTAACAAAATCTCATTAAAACATTTAATTGTTTCATGTCAGTATATTTGACTGGATAACGAAAATTTCGCAAAGAAGTTGTGGAGTGGCGGTGGATCGTTAGAAGATAAATGACAGGAAACATAGTACACTGGCTTGTTGATATACCTATGTAATTATTTAAAACAGGTACATTCAGGGGCATAAATATAATATACAATTTTAGACTTTATGGACCAGACATAAGTAAATAAATGCATACATATTTTTGCCCTTGACTGTACATAGACGCTTCTAGAGGTTTCCACCGATCACATTTTATCTAGCATCTCATTCTAACCAACAAGTGTCAAACTGACATGACAGTTTGTCCAATAAAGGCGGCGACATAAAGTTAAAACTTTTATCAATCGCAGGAAATATTTTGTTGTGGACGAGCTTAAGTAAAATATAACATCTTTAATGTCTACCTACACACACACGTCATACAAAATTACTGCCAGTGGCAATATAGATGACCTCTTATGATCAAATTGTCACCAACAGGAATAAATAGTAGTATACTTAATTATTGTATTTATTGTCCTTTGCTTGTAAAATAGGTGGTGAGCAAAGGCCTCCCAGCTGGACCTGCCTGAATAACATAACAACATTAACAAAAATCAAACAAAGCACATGACAGCATATAAAAGAAAAAACTGCACATGTACAGTGGCGTTCAGAATTGCATGGACGATTTATCAATTAATCCATTCATAAACTGTCCATGCAATTTTGAACCCGATTGTACATAGGAGAGAGGCGAAATGATAGAAAAGGAAGTTCGTGAGACAAAGGAAGATAATAGCATTTTTATTTCTTTCCGTAGCGTAGGCACCTATGCAAATTGTGTTCAACTGTCCATTTAAAGTATCTAACATTCTGTTTTTTTTTTTATAAAGGCACACATAGTGAAAGCAAAGGATAAATTATTACAGATGTAGTGCAAAATCTTTGTCCTATGTATTTTCACAAAAACAGCCTAGAGTTAGTTCAAAATAAGCTTTGATTTACCCGCTATGATGACGTTCCAAATTGGCAAGGTTACTGTAGATGCTCTAAGATATAAATGGTTTTTTTAGTGGTTGGACCTTCCCATATAGATATATTTCATATTCGCTCATGAATTCGCCTATTGCTTAGTGCAAACACAAATGAGTTAATGCGTAGCCAAATGTGAAGTGCTTCTGATAGTCAGAATTAATTTCAGTTTAATTGTTTCTCGCTGAATAGACACCAATTCAGCGTATATACATAGGTACCGCAATTTTAGATTCTTGTCACAATAAGTTTGCAACGTAAAAAATTACATTATAGACGTATATTTGGAGCATGACGTATACAAATAGGTATTTTATGGATACTAGAATATTCGAAGAATTATTTATATAAAAAAGGGGGTTTATTAAACGGTACAATTAGATATTAGTAACTACTAAAGTTACTACTTAGTTTAACCAACACATTCAAAAATATTTATAACTATATCTCTTTAAAACGCATTGCAATGACCTACCTAAATATGTACCTTTAACATAACGTTCTGTGGCCTATACCACAAAACTTTACAAGCGTACAATTCTACAAAATTGTATAAATTCCC
>JALPQI010024739.1:0-12880 GCA_025490895.1 Thaumatotibia leucotreta
AAGACCTGAGCTAGCGAAAGATCCCAAAATTGAGCCACGAGCGTAGCGAGTGGTTCAAAAACTGGAATCTTGAGCATTGCGAAGGTCTCAAGGCACGAGAGTTGAACAAACTTTGCCGCCAAGTGTAATACAACTTTTTTCCCCTCACTATCGCGAGGAAATATGATTACAAATCTCATCCAAATGTAAATTTACTTAAAGAAACCATTTAAAACTCAATGTCGAAACGTATCGTAGAATAGAGTTACTTCTGGAATTTAAATATAGCCAATGGCTTACAAAGTCACCCATGAGAATGACCAATTTAACATGTGAGCTCCGATTGCGCATGTTTACTACGGTCATACAGATCAACTTATACTAGGCAGTAGGGGGCTATAGGAATTAGAGCAATGTTAAATTACTTTATTCACAAGTGTGTAAAAAGCGTTTTTACCCGCTCGTATTAAACGATAAACGAGCGCTTTACGAGCTAGTGAGGGGAAAAAAAATGTTTAGTAGGGCGTTCACTAAATTACTCCGGCTGTTTGAGGTACCTAACCTAATATGAAAAAAACACGTATTTATTCGACATAGGTAAGTAGGTAGTAGGTTAGGTATTCTTTAGTTATCAATTAAGTTTTTTATTATAATTTACGATTATAGTTGAATTATCGAGAAGATGGAATTGCATATGTAGTGTTATCGCGTATTTACAATGTATTGTGTGCTATTATGTGTGTTCTATCGACTCATGTATTGGCATTATTCGAATAGTAAACCTAATTGTAAAGACACAAAGTTCACTTTAAAAGTGCTGCTTTAGTAACACCACTACAAATACAATTCAATCTTCTCGATAATTCAACTATACGTTTAGTATACTTACCTCCCCGATTGATAAACTATTTGACTAACTTTATTTTACAGTGGATGTGAAAAAATTGTAGCTGTACAGAGTGAAATTTGAATCGAAACAACTAAATGTTACTAACTGTTTATGAACAAATACACACTTTGAGGGTAGAAAGTATATAATATTAGTAGGTATTTTATAATTTAACACTTACATTTGGATCACAAGATTTACAAGTGAATAAACAAACGACGATAAAGCCACTTTCGTTACAGTGACATGGATTTACCCAAATACCGAATTATTGAAATCTGACAGACTGTCTAATGGCTAGGCAGTATGGTAAAATGTTGTTTATTGAATGCACGAAAGTTTATAATTTTCTGCTAGTTAGTGTGTTAAGGCCCGGCCACGACAACGGACTAAAGGCCCGGTCACGACATTGGTCTAAGGCGACCAGCGGCGAGCGAATCCAGGAGCTGGAGCGGGATGCCGTGGGTACTCCCTCTCGCACGTATGGTCTTCCGCTAAGCCGGTCGCTTTAGTTAGACCAATGTCGTGGCCGCGGCATAAGGCGACCAGCGGCGAGCGAATCCAGGAGCTGGAGCGGGATGCCGTGGGTACTCCCTCTCGCATGTATGGTCTTCCGCTAAGCCGGTCGCTTTAGACCAATGTCGTGGCCGCGGCATAAGGCGACCAGCGGCGAGCGAATCCAGGAGCTGGAGCGGGATGCCGTGGGTACTCCCTCTCGCACGTATGGTTTTCCGCTAAGCCGGTCGCTTTAGACCAATGTCGTGGCCGCGGCATTATAGTGGTCGATTTCGAAGATCGATCATTTGACAGTTTAGAAATGATTATGTCAATTAGGTAGGTGATTTTAATAAGTTTATGACTTTTACCCCCATATTAATAAGAATTAGTCTATAACTGTCTAAAATTCGTTCTTAGGGTAAATACATGTAACTGTAATGAAAGTGACTTTTCATCGTCTGTTTATTTACTTATGATCCATGTGTAAGTGTTACATTATGCATATAGATAAGTATCATTTAGATAATATCTAGATTTAATAACAGGAAAATTTGCTCAGTTAAATGAACACGCGGGAAATTGGTACTTTACACTCTTGCGTGGAATCGCCCCTTAAATCTCAGGGACTATAGTACTTTTATGTGATAAATATATAAGGTCACTTAGGAGCCAAGTTTTGTCTACCCTCGTCTCGAGATCTTCCTAAAGGTGCCTTTCCACCAAAGCTACGATATGTGGATCTATTAATCACAGCTAGCAGCGTAGCACATGCGTCAGAGATGTGCTACACTCAGAGAATGTGATTGGTGGATATCAAACGCATTCCACATAGTCTACCACTGCGGTGGAAAGTCACCCTGAGGCATACCTAAGATTCCATTTTTTCGCTCGGTACGCTCGTTGTTAAGGGCGGTTACCATGTCGTACCTACTAATGCGGTTCAGTTTAGGTCGAGAGAAAGGGACAAGGCTATTAGAGTCGTATATCACTGGCCCCTTCCCTGAACCTAAACTGAATCGCATTAGTACATCATGCTAACCCCCCAGATTTGAACTCTTGATGGCCTGAATGTTATTTGTACTATGGTCACGTCTATAAATGTGCGTACATCTCGAAACTTATTACTAGGGAAAGAAGGTTTAAATTGGAATACAGTAGGCAACATATTTTTATGTAGGTGACCGTGCAAGGAAATAAACAACAACTTTCCAACCTTGTAAAACAATAGTACATTGTGTATTAAGGGCGGTAAATAAGAATTTGTGAAAGAGTATGAAAGTAAAGCCCAAGCCGAAGGCGCGGGCTTTACTTCACACGAGTTCATAATTCTTGTACCGCCCATGGCACACACAATGTTTTTCATCACACCTGTGAGGCAAAAAAAGTAAATACAACAATATATTTTCACAAAACTACTCTAAAATGGTCTAAATCATTTCTCAAAATCAGGTATGACTTAAATCCAACATCTTTATAAAAGAAATCTCGGTGCTAGTGCGACGAAATATTGTATAAGAATCCTTGACAGCCCTAGGGTGTATTGATGCATCTTCGCATCGCCGCAGCGTATTGGCGCACTTACCGAAAAGGTGTGATGAAAATAATCATTGTTACACAATGTTATGCTAGCCACGCTTTGCGCAACCTTAGCTAAGTAGTAAAGAACGAAAAGACTAAAGAATTACTAATTGCTCTCGAAATAAAAAAAACTGTTACAAATTGACATATTTATTTTAATCATATCCATTAAAAAAATCACTCATAATAGGAAAATCTTATAACTAACATATTTAATAATACATTACACTTTATTTATGTCATAAAGTCAAGTTTCCAAATTAAATCTGTACCTAGTTATAAAACGTAAATTAATAAGTACCTACTAACTTAAATAATTAAAATAGGAACTCATGACGTGAATATTCGAATCCTAGTCGAATATCACCAATATTCTACTTATTAAGTACATTTTATCTCGACGATATTTTATTTAGTGTTAGGTACTTTCGCTTCATTATTCATACTCTCAAACTGTTATCCATCTCACGTATTTACTAAAAATTGCTAATTATAAAAAGAAATAGTAGGTACTTCTACGGTAGTAGTGGTAAATGTAAGTATCTAAAACTATACAGCTGTACTATGAGGTACTACATGACTTGGCTTTCTTATTTAGTTAATTATTATTAAAAAATGATTTGTATATAATGTCAAACAACACATTTATTTCTTATACAAGAGTCTGTACTTGACTATAGTTAATGCATTTTAGGAAAATGAGGAACCTCTCTCTAATATCATAGGTAGTTACGATATGGAGGTAATCTCGCCATACACTCATTGTCATAAAACGAAAAACCTGTAGTGTATTAGGTATCTTAATATCGTACATAATTATATATGCGATTCGTAGTAGGTACATTATAAATACCTTGTCAAATATTCCTGTTTATAATAAAGCTCTACAATTTCTACTATTGATAACAACTATTTGTTGTACGGAGTAAGAACTTATATTTTTGTAAATGTCAAATTGTTCCTAATATTTTATTTTGATATCAAATTGTATTCGAGAGCATTGTGCTTTTTATTAGACCTAGGTACGATTTATTTTCTAAACAACATAAAAAAACGCACACACAATACAGTGTAAAGCCATCATCAGTTCCACTTGCTTGTTTATAATTGGTTTAAAATATGTTTTCAATGTAAATGGTAACCCATTAAACACGAAAAAAACAAGGCGGAATATAAAGGGAGTCAAATGCTAAAAAATCCAAGACGGCACAGTAAAATTTAACCTAGAAATGGTTTAATCCTAGAGAAACGAGTCAATCATGAGGATAGACGATAGGTATACCCTACCTTTTCTAAACCCTTATTGTTTTATTTCGCTTCTGTCCTAAAACTATTTACGCCCTTATGCATGGAACGTTCGTATCCTAGCTTAAAATTACAAAAAGGATGCTTTGATAGCATCTGTACTGATGAGTAAAGTAAGTATTTATCCTCCGACGAAAGCATCTGTCTTTTGAAATTTAATGAGCAGTTACGTCCTTTTGACATATCGCTTCGTTATCAACTACAGAATTCAGATCGAACGCTTTAGTTAGGCTTCGATAGTCTCATTTGCATATCGGTGGTAAAGAGACAATTTCAGACGATTACGTAATGGCTGGTAATGGTCGCCGATGTGATGCTTCATCAGATGATACGGAGCTCTTGTAAAGGGACGGGACTTTGTCGGTGATAAAAGGTGTGCGCTTGATTGTTGCACCGCAGCTCGCTAGCTCTCTGACTCTGTACTCGGTGGAGTCTCCGTGCTCGGAGGTGGGGTCTTGCACCTCTTGATAATGGACTTTCCAACCGTGTCGTTCTCGTCTTCTTGGCACGTCAGGTTAGCGGCACATTCGCAGCTGGAAATAAAATTATTTAATAAGAAATTGATTGAGTCGAGATCTTTCTTGTAGAAGGATTGCTTAGATACCGGTCCGGTATTTTAAATATTATTTGAGCCCTCTGTGGGACAACCAAACTGGCCAACTTTGCCATCAAGGGGCCTACCGCTGCAGTCCGCAAACAAACATCCAAAAATTGGTACTTTAAGTGACAGAGAAAGTTTTTAGAAATAGTTTGCGATAGGCCTCGGACGTCGGTAGAAAACGGTATTTTTGGCAAAATAAACTGTTAGGCCGAAAGTTCAACGCAGTTTGAAGCCAGCGCCATGCATCGTTACCATTACCGTAAAAATGTAATGAGTTATTTTAACACTTACTAGTCGTTTGTCCTTTCCCATCTGTTATGATAGTACTCGATATCCTTGTAGAAGATCCAGCCACACGGAGTCTTCGCGTAGCAGATCGGCCGGACGGTGCTGGTGGGAGCCTGCTCGTCTGCCATTGCCCTCTGAAACAACAATTGGGGGTTCCTTTACAAAGTATCGCTACAGCATAATATTTTTGCTTTGATTGGTTGCATTCGTGCTCTATAATTTTACAGGACAATTTATCATTGGATTGGAGCATTACAAGTTGGAACAAAAACAGAGCAGATTATTTTTAGGACTTATTTAGTCGGAGCAGTATGCTTAGCCAAGTTGCCAAGCGCGCTAGCGCTTGGCAACTTGGCTACTACTACGCTTAGTAGCGTATCGTAGTTTTCCCTCTCTGTCACTCTTTCATATTAGAGCGACAAAGACAGTTAGCTGCGATTGACGATTAAGCGCTAGCGATTGGCAACTTGGCTTGGCTGATCTTAAATAATCCTGAAACCTCAATTCCGACCTTTGACCCTGATCATTTTGCGAAGAACATGATAGATTTCAGACTAAAGTCAATGTGCTAAACGAGATCACAGAGGTAAATTTATCTCGTTCAGAACTGAAACGCTTAGTTAACTGCACGGTCAGGACGCGCGGGAGTGATGAAAGATGAATGAATGTGACGTCCTATCTTACATGGTAAATACATATTAAAGGGGGATATTTATAGATATAGTGTATTAGTTAAGAGATCTCGTACCGATTTAGAATGACTGAGTAACTGTTAGCCTACCATGACCTCTCAATGCGATTCGGTATGTAACATACGTTCTGCTTGTCCATTTTTGACAGTTATTTTATTTAACTTGCACATCGCGATTCATATTAGGTCCTAAACTGAATCGCATTAGTAGATCGTTTGGCAAAAACTATGGGCAAGTATAGTAAATTGCATTCGTTTAATAATTTATTTTCAGATATTCTAAAACAACCTACAAGAGAGGCGCCTATGATAACAGAATATCTTCCGAAGGGCAAATTACAATAATGTTTTTTTATCAAAGTAAATAGATATGTAGAGTCAACTCGTTGCGTCATCGTAGATATAGCGGAGTATAATTTCGTTGACGAAGTAAAAGATTTCTACAGAAATGCGTCAACTATTGACGCCAATATTGAGATAACAGCAGGCAATAAAAACATTTATCTTTATTTTAGCCATAATACAATTAATGGTTATAAAACAATACGGTAACCGTACTACTAGAGTTCAATGGATTAGTCTTTGTTTCAGGGACAATGCTTATCACTAAATGCCTACACCATCCAGTCAAGTAACCAGTTAAAAATATTAATCTTTAAATTCATGTGGATTTAACTGACTTCTTTATTAAGTCACAGGGAACAGTTTATATGTAAGGTCTTAATCTCTACACTTGTCATTGCTGCGTAGTTGTAGCGATAAGCAAGATTACCTCGTAAACAAACACGATGCATGACGTTTTTGAATGAAATCAATTACGAGTGAAGCCGATAACAATGTAATGTACCGTAGTGCAGCGTAATGCTCGCGCCCTTGAGCGTATCCGGCAATCCGGCATCCACAAGACACGAGCCGTGAATGAACGGAATTGGGCGACCATTCCATCCCATTACCACGTGGAAACGCGATACCACGTAAACAGGAAACGTAAATGGGTCGTTGACCCGTTAATAATTTGTTTACTGCGCAGAAATATGTCAAGTTTCCCACCCATAGTGTGAGTCAACGCGTATTCGTGGCTCACGGCTCAAATAAAATGTGAAAAGCATGAAAGGGCTCGGGTCGGAAATAGATTATTGTCTCGACGAACCGCAGACTTGCAGTAGACGGCTCTCTTTAGACTCATTACGTGAGCCGCTCTGATCCTCTTTGAACGGCCTACTTCTAGAGCTGGAAGTTGGCTCAGCACGACACATCGGTTAATGCTATAAGTACTGCTTACTTTATAACATTTTATTGGTTACGCAATATATGGTATAGCGTTCATAATGGCGGCGCTTGATCCACCGTAAGGTAGAACTTTTGAAGAGCTGAGAAGAGCTGATTTAGACGCCAAGGATGCCTCCAGCGGTTATGTTTTATTATGTGTCCTCACGTGTAGTAAATGTTCGCAAACACGCTAATAGGGTTGGCTATTGCAGTCATTTAAGGGCACATGAGAGGGCGCTCCATCGAGCCCTTAATTAATTAATCAAGTTGCAGTCGCTGTGGCCGAAATCGGCTTGGACTGATGTATAACTATATGTATGTATTGGTGTACGGTTGGCGGCAAAAGTGGATACCCAAATTTATATTCAAAAATTATGTTTCCAATTGTTCAGCTGAAAGACGATTTCGATTTGTGTGACCTTGAATGTTTGTGATACGATAACTATTGTAAATTATTAAATATTCCGCGGGTCATCTCATGATAGGGTACTCGTAAAGGTTCCTTAAATAATGGAAATTTCTTCTCATTGTTGATATCAGCGTATGTGGAGAATGACTAATTGGCTACAGCCAAGTTATTATGAGTACCTAATTAAAATATTGTAATGCTATACTATAATAATATGTTATTGATCGATTCAGACGCCATCGTCAGCAGCAACCAATGAATACAGATCAGCAAGCCTAGCCAAGACGCCATTCTGAAATCGTATACGATAAGCGGTAAGTCACGTGACCATAATAATGTATGGAAATAGTCACGTGACTTTTCGTTCCAATCTGTAATTCTTATACATTTATTACTTATCGTTATCGTATACGATTGCATAATGGCATGTTGACTGCAGGGGGTTTCTCGAACGCTTGTAATTTGTAATACAAGTGGAAGTCCCTTTTTAACACTATTAATTAGATAAGGACTTTTGCTAGTGTTTAAGTTTTCATAGAAAATACTGCAAACGGGTGGATTTCCAAGACTGTTTTCAAGTATTTACAGGATAGGTAGAATCTTTTTTAACCTTAGATTATTTTGTAATTTTCCTGAATTAAACAGAATAAAAAAACAAAATGGTCGTAAAATCGATTAGTGCAGGAAAAATTGTAGAGTATTAATAATAAGAAAACCGGCCAAGAGAATTTCGTGCTATGCTCAGTGTAGGGCCCCGTAGTTATTCAAAAACGGCTGGGGCCTATTTGTCGAAAGCTTGTAACTTGTAATACAAGCGGAAGTCCTTATCTAAGTAATAGTGTTAAAAGAGACTTCCACTTGTATTACAAGTTACAAGCTTTCGAGAAACGGGCCCCTGGACAGATTATGTTCGAAATAGTTTCATTTTAAGTTATGCTCTCAGCTATTCCTATTTTTTTTTAATTTTTTGGACTCACGGATCAAAGTTAGATAATTGCAATCAAAAGTTAGATAATAAGTATGGTGTTACATGTATTTTTTTTTATAGAAAACGTTGCAAGCATGGCGATTTCACGTGTACCTTCCCTACACATAAAATGAATTTTACTGTAATCCTTATAGTGTGGGATATTGTTGAATCTCTTAAAAATAATATAATAAGGTTTCCGAAAGGACGTTTAATATTTTCGCAGGTACATAGGTTCGTAACTGCTCCGGTATTAAAAAAAACACAACATTACAAATACGAGCCAGAAACAAGAGTATGATTGTAAAGAAACAAGAAATTTAAATGAAATATGCAGAAACATTAAACTGGAGAATTACACATTTATCTAAGTAAATTTGATTATAAAATTAACTTTAAAAGTCTGTTATATTTTAGAACTATGATAAATTATATTTAATTTATTCCTTAGATTAGAAGTTTTCTCAAATGAATATGAACTAAAAATACAATACAACATTCAAAAACAGTACAAAATACAAATGAAGTACGCGCCCTTGGGACCCGGCTACATATTCGTGCCATTAGCGGTGGAGACAGCGGGCTGTTGGGGTGGAGATGCGAAGCAGTTTGTGCAGGGCATTGGTCGCCGGCTCAGACTAAAGGGACAGGATCCCCGCTCTGAGTAGTTTCTGGTGCAAAGGTTATCCCTGGCTATCCAGCGTGGAAATGCTGCCAGCGTTATGGGTACTTTTGCACCGGAAACGGCAAGGGACGGGGTTGTAATGTGATAAGCTATGTGTGTGTATTGAGTGTAAATTTAATTTTAGTAATTTGTTTTATTTCTAAGTTGTATTTTTAATCTCCAATTTATAATAAACATAAAATTTAGCAATTTATAAATACAAATACTTAATTTTTTTTAAACCAAACCTAGGGTGCTGCCGGCAATTTGACGCAGTAGAATGCTCAAAGCGATCCTGCGCTGCGTCACCCCGTCAAAAGCGGAGATGGCACTCGTTGGGTTTTTAGACGGTAGTGGAGGTCAATGCTCCGTAGTCAGTCATACCTATCCCACGACAGGATGCGTAAAAGCATTTTCCCAAAGTAAAAAAAAAAGGGTGCTGCCGGCAACGGGGCGAGCCCAAGCTGCCGGTCGGTGGTTATGATCGGTAGAGAGAGTAACCGACGGACCATCCGCACCTTATCTAGGATTACTCCTTGAAAAGGTCTCATCACAACGCGATGCTGGCATCAGCCAGCGCTGATCTTCCAATTAGACCGTAAACTATTATAAACGTAAAGACTATATTGAAATACTTTTGTGGAAACTATAAATTCTACAAAGCTTATTATTATATTGAGCCTGTAGTGTCCCACTGCTGGGCAAAGGCCTCCCCCCACTTTTTCCAGTTTTTCAGTCCTGAGCAATCTCTGGCCATCCTGATAAAAAGAAGTCCAGTTCGTCTCGCCATCGCCGACGTGGTCTTCCAGGTCCCCGTTTTGAGCTGCCCAAGTAACAAAAGCGAATCTAAAAAGGGGATATTAGATATCTAATAGACTTCGATTTGATTGTCTACCATAAGAGTAACATTGCCCCCAAGCTATCTTCAATAACGCTTATAGATAGTCTATAGTAAAGTGGGCACAACCTTGTAACTATTCATAAGTTTCCCTCTAGAAACCACGAATAGACAGAGTTAAGAATTAAACATTTTCAAATAGTCTTAAGGCATTCTTCTAGAGTCTTTCTATACTATTTATAGACCACGATATGCACTAGTAGATGGTTAATAGATAAGCTTGAGAGCTAAACAGAAGTATTTACCTGAGAAGTTTTAAAACCAAATTAACTCAACCCTGCCAACCTTAAGAAAGATTTTAATAGAAATAGACAACGATACGTATAATGGCGCATATCTCAAAAGAATAATGCTAAGGTAATATTACAAAATGGCGTGACAAATTTCTAACTTCTTATTTCATGCGCCCAGTTTTCATCGGCTAATACTGATACTTAAACTTGCAAAACTTGGTGCGGATGAAAGTCTCTCGCTGAATTTGTGTAAAACTCTCTTTAAATAAGAGCGCCCGCTTGAAATGCAATATTTAATAAAATATTAACCAAATATAAAAATATTTAAAAAAAAATTATTGTGTTTATATGTTTAAGCCATTTGTTTCATTCATAATATAGTATATTAAAAAGTATAGGACAATTTGTTACAGAGAATATATTCATAAAAGTACAAAAACAAGCCAAAAAATAGTTCGCTACAATAATTTCACAAAATATTAGGCAGTAAAAATGGCGTCCTAGTTAAACTTGTCTAGAAAAATGATTTCTTTAAAACAAACTTTCTAAAGAATAATCTGTAGTATAGCTCTAGTAAATGACAAGACTATTTTTACTTGTTGCAAACCAAATTTCCTAGTCGAGGAATAAACTGGTTTATGAGTGGTTTAAGATTACCTATAAACTGCCATTTTTGTATACTGTTTTAACTTCTCACAGTATTTCTAGACATCAATCAGAGAACTGGCATTTGAGTGCGTTGTGTATCATTTTGGATGGATTAATGCAGAACGAATTCAAGAAGTTACCTTCTTAAAGAAATTAGTTTTTTATTTGTTGACAATATGAAATAATGTAATGGTATAATCGCAACTTCGCGCCGCCGGCGTGCGCGCGTGCGGAGTACCTAGTCACGAGACGCACGTCTTGACATGTTGAATTGTTTGGTGTATCCACGGTTCACGCGGCCGATTTGTAGCAGTTTTAACGTGTTATGTTTAGTTTTATCAGTGTATTTGAAGAAGGCGGCAAGATTATTTTTTGTGGATTGTATTAAATTAGATAGATATATCTAATTATCTTATTCGTACTATCTGTATAAAGTTTCCCCGATTTTCTAAGAATGAACATTTGACACGCATTGTTTATTTATTTATAGGTAGATGGAACCATTTCGTAATTAAAATTATTGCCTAATCTTTATTTATTATTTTAATAATCTTACCCGCTTAATTCATGAGTCGCAAATCAGAATCGGAACTCCTTTTGCTCCTTCTCTGTTTTTTTCTTCTATTTTTAAATATTTGCTGACTCTCCGACGAAAGACACCAGATCTTTTAATTTGTTTTACTGTCTCCATTGCATAAAGCCAGCTAATTTAGTAAAATTGCACTTATTTACATTATCAGCACTGGAACCACTATTTCACTAATATATTATTAGACTTACTGAAAGATATCTACAAAAGTAGTTTATGTAGACTTTAGTCTTTTTATAAACAAACATAAGAGTACCACTAGCTAATACGGAATATCTGTAGAAGTAAATCTTAACATTACCATCTTATCTAATAAAATACTGGAAAATAGGTACCTTTAGGCTTTATTAGACTATTTATAGAACAATATGTCCTAAGATAATCGTCATACCTAGAAATGTACTTAAAAAACGTGTTCTATAGAACAAATCATCTAAAAAAATCAAATATGAGAAAAGATACACTATAAGGATACTTTTTCTTCATAGAAACCATTTATAGAAAGCCCTTATCTAAAAATAAACTGCGAATAGACTATCAATAGATAAATTCGTTTTAAGCCTTCAGGCCCATGTTACTTGGGTGGGCTGCCACTCAGTGACTATCTTGGCCCACAGCTCATCCGGCATTCGGCAGATATGACCAGCCCAGTCCCACTTCACAAAGCTATTTTAAGTAATTTTCACATCATTTATTATATAGAAAATTTAATTTTTAATTGTATTAATACCTTGTAAACGAACAAATATTGTCTAAATATTTGTTTCCTTCAGGTATTTGGAAAACTCGAACGTTTTTTATAAAATTTGAAGGGTAGGAGTTTTTTTGAGGCGAGCATTCGAACTAGCTTATCCTTATTTCTGCGAGATAAGACAATACAGTCATGCCATAACATGTTATGTACGATAGCAAACATCTCCATACGCGTCTTACAATACTGTGTTCGTCCCTATCATCAAGTGACTGACTTATAGGAGGTATAACGGGCACAATAACGAGTATTAATCAAGTTAGTGAGCGCATACATAGTTAATAAAGGTAGTAATTGTCATTGACAATCAAATTGAAACTTTTGAATATCATAAATGAAGGATTTTTATTTCTTGTAGGTAGATGTACCTATATAATTACCTCCCTCTATAGTAATATAAATATTTTCATACAGTTTCAACTACTTAGATAATTATATGTAGTTAGTAAAAAATAAATAAATAATTAGTTCATAATTCACAATTTCATTCAGGGATAGATTATTATTCACGAAAAGTTAGGATTTTGCTTTGTACAGTCAAGGATATAAATATGTATACACTTTTTTATCTTATACCGTTAAAATAAGGTGCAAAAGTGTATATATATATTTTTGCCCTTGAC
>JALPQI010024740.1:0-24269 GCA_025490895.1 Thaumatotibia leucotreta
AGAGGATTCTAAATGCGTTGTACAATAATTTCAAAGAATCATGCTGTCTTCAAAAACTCTTTGTGATACAGTTGCCATCCGATATATCGGAGCGCCCGGGGTGCTCATAAATATCTAAACAGGCCTCTGAGGCCCTACCCGCGAACCACGAAATAAGTGTTGCCTCCCTGTCACTCTTATGTACGAATTCACGAGTGCGAGACCGAGGCAACACTTCGTTCGTGGTTCGCGGTAGGGCCTCTGTTATCATGGCGTTACGAGTGCATGGTCAGATAATTTTGAGCACCTTTGCGGCTCCAATATATCTGATGGCGATTGTACGAGTGTACGACAACACCCTGCCAGGCCTGATGCGAACTTCGAAGATCGTAAATTTGATCCCACCAATGACGCATTTGTTGGAGTGAGTGACAGAGACAAAAGCTCGAAATTTACGAACTTCAAATATTATCGCTATCATTTTTCCGTTCTTTATACTCACCTCTCATTCGTGAATGATCGGCAAACAACCGATAATGGCTTGACAAACATTAGCGGGCAATTTAGGGCTCGTTAGGCGTTCATTTGCACTTGCATTCCTTCGCCCACGTGTGCAAGGCGCGATGCAAGGTGGTCGCATAAAACACCCACAGCCGCGGCGTTATCGCTTGTCGATTGTTTAAGTGCTTGGATGACATGGCATGATGGCACTTATGTACTATTCTTATTGTTATGAGATTGTTTACTTATGCCAAATGTAAACAAAAGACTTGTCAGATTTTACGCTTACATACCTGTATGGGCTTTTGTCCATTAATCACGTTATACTGTATAGAGGGAGGGGGGGGGGGGGTCAAGAAAACATCACCAATTATCACCATAGGGGAGGGGGGGCTCATGGGATAAATCACGTGTATTTTTTTTTTGTTACTATTTGGTGAACAGCAGTAGCTAGTAAAAAAAAAATCTATCTATAGGTACTTTTTTTTTAAACACTCAATATAACTAGATGTCAAATCCTGAACTGAGTTTTAAAACTTCGCGGACATTTAGGTACCTCGTAGTTGGCAACAAATAAGTGTTTTCCCATCACGTGTCCTTAGTAAAGTACGTAAGTTCAAGTGGTATAAAGGACTAAGTTGGCAATCAATTATCCCTCATTCACCATGGGGGTCTAAAATAGGCCGAAATTGTATGACGTGATTAATGGACAAGCCCTAAGCGTTAAACTAATTTTAAGTGAGGTAAGTTCACGTAACTTAAAATTAGTTCAAGCGACAGCTAAAAACTTAGGAATAGCGTCCACCGGAGACTAGTTAACATGCTCTCTGTATTAGACACTCCCTGTTATCTACAGCGTTAATCCGGGTTCCGTTCCCACTTGACCCTCTGCTTCGGGCTAGACTGGGTTAGGTAGAACCATCTATTCACTTTACGAAAACGAGCGGTCTAATAATAAATATCATCATCATCATCATATCAGCCGAAAGACGTCCACTGCTGAACATAGGCCTCTCCCAAAGATTGCCACAATGGCCGGTCCTGCGCCACCCGCATCCAGCGGACTCCTGCGACCTTCACCAGGTCATCAGTCCACCTTGTGGGGGGCCTACCCACGCTACGCCTTCCGGTACGTGGCCGCCACTCAATAACCTTCCCGCCCCAACGGCCATCGGTTCTACGCGCAATGTGCCCCGCCCACTGCCACTTCAGTTTAGCGATTCGGAGAGCTATTTCGGTTACTTTGGTTCAGCTGAGCATGGTCTCATTTTTAATCCGATCACGCAGAGAGACTCCTAGCATAGCCCTTTGACTGTCTCACCTTTTTTAAATAATAAATATACAATTATTGAATATAACATATTAAAACCTACATACCGTCATCGCTGTTATGTATAATATTTCAGTATAACTAGCTCCGGTACATGTTGTCATGTAGGTAAGGTCTTCTAATCTTACCTAACGATTTTTTTTTCTTTGAGCATTAACTATAAACAACTAACTGGAAGGGAAGAAATAGCATTGCACAAGAAAAACAACTAAAATAAAATTCAGTAGTGTAAAAATTATTTCTTACTCTGCTGCCTCAGCGTAAAAAAGTACATTACGTTTGTCTCTCTTTCCTCAAGGTGTTAGATTTGAATTTGAATTGATAGCACTCTCACTGACTATTGTAAGATTTATATGAAAAATAATATGGCAAAAAATGGTGAGACAGTCAAAGCAGAGCAGTGCTGCTAGGAAACGAAGTAATCAAATAGCAAAAGAATTAAGCGACATGGTCACTTATGTTCAGGTAAGATTAAATTTAGTCTAAACACTAAACTTCATAGAACAATCTCAACTCCATGACCAGAAATAGGGACGTAATTTTCAACTCCGTGGAACAAAAACGCGGGCGTGTCATTTTGTATATGCCTTCGTCCAGACACAAAACAGAGCAGCTAGGAAACTAAGTAATCAAATAGCAAAGGAATTAAACGACATGATGGACATTTATTTTATATGTTTAAATTGTTGAATTAGAGTACAAACCATACAATATTTCGAACGTTGCGATATTTCTCATTAGTCTGTTCTGCCTGGTCCACAGTCCGCGCCAACGAAGTTTCAATTTAGGTTAGCACACGTCGAGTGCCTTTTGTTAACGAGCTTTAGACTTGTTTGTTTTTTACGTGCCAACTCAGCATCTTTAGCCCGATGAAGCGCATTGACTTGTCAAGCGCTCTTCCCTGTTTTCAGGGCATTTTAATAGAATGACGCTAGAAAAAAAACACGAGTAATTAAGCCAGACCGTTGCAAAGAGATACTTCAATTGACAGACTAAAACGCAACGCAGGCTATAAGTTTCGCCGTAGAACTATCATAATCTTTAATATCCATAGGTAACTTTAGACACTTTACAGTTTACAGCAACAATTTGAACGTTTTTCGAATTGGAAATTCAAATTGTGAACCTCCTCTTTGTTGAGTTCTGTAGTAAACTAGAAAATAGGTTGGCATAGGTAACTACTTTTATACATTTATCAAGTACCTACTTACTGAAAACTTGAACAAATACATCTTCTAGATATTAAGACCAAGTTAAATCGATTATTCGCTCCCCTGTAGTGCCTGTAAAAAAAAATGGGAATTATCTGAATCGTTGCCGAGATTATGTGGTTCCAAAAATTGGTGCCTAATAATGACTAATGTAGGAATTGCTCGGTTAAAGGTACCTATACGTAAGGTAACTTTGACAGATACCCCTTGACAGATAATTGTAATAGCTATTTCTGTTTACTTGCTTGGTAATTCATATTATTATCCGACTTTAAAATCGACCAATTAAAATTGCCGTTTTACTTCCCTGAAAGTAAAAGTAGGTAAGTAGCTAAATTAATTAATATATTTAATCAGTATGGCAGTGATTTAACGGGTTTCCTGATGATAAACGGATGCGAAAAAATGACATTTATCAGACCTAGAATTATTTAAAATATTTACTTACGTTGTGACAGCACAGTAACTAATGATTAGTACCCATATTGGGAACTGGAGAAAGTTCCCGTACCCCGTATGGAGATAAAACCAATACTTTCAATAGTCCACCGTAGTTGGATAAAATGTTATTAAATAAGGAAATGAGGTGGATTATCTCATAGTAACGGAAGTTGCTTTGTCGCCATGAGAAGTGATTGCATGGCGTTATTATAAAATAACCATGACGGTTATACTACACTGCTACTATTTCAATCGCTTAGTAATGCAGACACTCAGAGCAACCAGTATAATACGGTACTTAAGTATACAATACTCGTATGTAACACAAGTACGTCAGGAACTGGGGCCCGTTTCTCAAAAGCTTGTAACTTGTAATACAAGTGGAAGTCTCTTTTTGACATCATAAGTTAGATAAGGACTTCCGCTTGTATTACAAGTTACAAGCTTTTGAGAAATACGCCCCTGATAGTTATTCTGAGGCCATGTCAATTATTATGTTATAATACTTCGACCCGACGTCAAAGCATTTCTCAAGCTTAAAAATTTGTAAACCTATTATAGATGTTAATTATATTCCGTGACAAACCAACATACCTTATATACAATCATGCATTGTTTAGTGTTTGTTTCTGTCTATGGATACATTCGCCAAAATACCAATCTGTCCTGTTGCCTCTTGGCCTTTTCTGTCAATAGTGAATTTTGGACTTTGTAACTACGGTAGTTGCAAGCGTTCATAAGCTAATCAAATAGCAAGTATATGAACTTACCAAACACGCCGTGTACAGTCAAAGGCAAAATAAAGTGTAAATAAAAATGCTCAAAAATATGTCCCAGTGCACTTTAATTCTGTGTAATAAAAACGTCGTAACATATTTAAAAGAGGCTTCTTTCGATACACTTATTAAATATTTTTGCACTTGACTGTATTTACACACTACCATGGCATAAAACGAAAAACTAGTTAAGTACATAGTGATAATTCGCCTGCTCTCTGCAAGCAAGTTGAATATACAGGGTAAGTGTGACTTTCGCTGGCAGTCGTGAGCTTACGCTCTTTGTTGTAGAAGTAGGCATTATGAGAACATAACGCAATAAGTTCTTCGAAGGAACATTTTGTCCTAACATTAAATTTAATAAACTCGTGAAAGCTTAGTACTCGTTTATAAAGGCGGGTGAAATAACTTGTTATAGGTATCCCTACAAAACATCAGAGAAGCATTACCAAAGCGAAAACATCGCGCACATCATAATTTGTCATATACAAAGATATCAATGACCACACTGTTAGATATTGGAAGACTTTATGCCTATTGCAATAAACACCACAGAACTGATGTATCTACAGTTCTACTCCCGTTCAGTTCTAGTCCGGGTTCGAATCCCGGCGAGGGCATTATTTGTGTATTTATTTATCACAAATATTTGTTCCTTGGTCATGGCTGTCTAGTATACATATAAGTATCTATGTGTATCTATCTATTATATATATCGTCGCTTGGTACCCACATCACAAGCCTTAATTCAGCTTACCGTGGGAGTTAAGGTCGATTTGTGTACATAAGATGTCCCATGATATTTATTTATTTACTATGAATAAGTAACCATTTTATTGTATTAAAAAAGATTATACTTATACTTCCTTTCCTCCTCGGTTTTTCTTATAAAATAGTGGCACTGTGTGGTATATGATGGACGCAAAGCTCTCTGCCACATCACCTAGTACTGCTTTAAAGAATTATATTTTCCTAAATTAACAGCCGGTTCACTAAAGATGGTAGGGTACGACATTTTTGTTGTATGGCTTGCACGACTCACAGCACATCACATCGAACACTTCCTATATGTACCAAATTACGGAGTAAATATCATAAGTGTATTTTAAGTTTTAGCTATGCAAGCTTATCGAGCATAGACCAACTATTTGTCCGCTCAATTTGCTAGACACAGCAAACACTGGATGTCGACAAACATTGGCGTACGCTAAAAATTTTCCGACCACGTGAGCACGGTCTCATAGTCTCTCGATATGCGTCATTGTCGTACAGGTACAGGTAGGTCTCATGAATCTCATGATATCAATGTAAATGAAGCGCTAAAATGCACGACCTTAACTTAATACGTTAATATAGGGGAGATACATATTTGAGCGATTATATTATCTGTCGAGGCGAAGTGACCATCTCAAGGTGCGTTTAAACCAAAATAACATTCGCTGTTCTAGCGCCCGTTCTACGAAATCAACCAATCACGTTTTGTGTACCGATCGAATTTCGTAGAGTTAGAACAGCGAATGCTCTTTTAGTTTGAACGCACCTTTACTCGCTTTGCGAGCTTGTATTCGAATGATCCGATAGTGGAACTGGAATGAGCTCCTTGCCAGTTTTTTCAAAAGCAATTTTTTTCCTCAAAAAACATGTAAGTTTCTAAGGCGTTGGCATCGCGCATGTGACACTTCTGCAAGGAGTTGCATACTTTCATCATCATCAGCCTATCGGACCCCTGCTGGACAATGGTCTCTCCTCAGCCTTTGCATATGGCCGCATTAAGAGGTAAATGCCCAGAATCGCCACGCCGAGCAATACCTGCTTGGCGATCACAGTAGTGTGTCAACTATGATGAGGCTGCCGCCCATCATCAATCTTGGATAAATAAAATGGTCAGTGACACTTCAATCCCGTAGCCAACTCTTACGATTCCCACGGGAAGAGTTGGGGTAATAACAAATTCATTCTTACTATCTTACTGCCTTCACCACACGACACATACGTTCATAGGCTGACTAATTATTCTAATAATTTCATTTCTCATCTTCACTTTATTTATACCTATACATTGGATACAAAACAGCTTATCTTAATCGTGTCGTCATCGTTGATTTGTATTGATATTGTTGTGAGAAGAACCATGTATCCCTCTCTCTTCTTCAGCGTACTCTCGAAACATAGTAAAATACAGTGTGTATTCGTGTATTTACAGCTTAATCGTAATATTGAATCGTGAGACATTGGAATCGCCCCCCAGACCATTAGTGCCCAAGTGTTTCCCCCACTCTCTCATTACCATGCACTAAGCTCGGGTCCTTCCCATTAACATTCAGCGCATCGCGAGCAAATATTACAGGATAACTGTATGAGTTTCAGGAAATGTGAAAACGTACCCATCGCTGTATATATTTAACTAAACTTACGTAAATTATAAATATTAGATGTCATATGCCAAAGAAAAACGACCAAGATCACCTAATGTCCGAGGTGGGGATCGAACTCACGTACTCAGCTTTCGCGGCTGATGCCTGTACCCCTCGGCCACTCGGTGTTAGAAACCACCGGTCAAATTTCTCGGGCATATGCAATCCCTTACAAGGCTAGGCGCCTTTGACCATTCTCTAAGGGCAAGCAATACTCGTACATGCCTGCACCTCCTATTAGAATACTTTACAGTTTTCTAGAATAGCTAGAGAGAGCTGGTGCTGCCATCTGTTGAACGTATTGTACCTACAAATCAAAATATTTAGCTAATATATAATTTAAGTTGTGTTTTCGCAATATGTTAAACTTACGTATTTAGTACAGGTTCGGTTTCTATGATTGACTTGAGGGATAATTCTTAATAGACCTAAAAGTTTTAATAGGGATAGTATCATACTTTCAGTTGTCCTACCATGATCTCTTAAAAGCGATTCAGTTTAGAGTTTCGGCTTTTCAGTTGTTGAATAGTTATTCTATGGAACTGAGATATCACTACTCAGATCATGCTTAGACAAGTTGCCAATCGCTAACGGCAGCTAACTGTCTTTGTCGCACTAATATGAAAGAGGGAAAATTACGATACGCTACTAAGCGTTAGCGATTGTCAACTTGGCTAAGCATCCTGGGGTCTTTTACTAGAAAAAGACTTCCGCTTGTATTTATTAGTTGTAATTTGTTATGCAATTGGTCCTAAACTGAATCGCATTAGTAGATCGTGGTAACCCCCCAGTCAGATAGTTTTGCGGCAAACATCTACAAGAACAATCGGGCCAATTTACGAAAATGGTATCTAACATAGCCTCGAGCCCTGTGTTTATCTACCTGGGCTCCAATTATCATATCCTAATTTGAAATAAAACAGCAACACGAACTTTCATGTCTTCGAGAACTCATCGTGAATTAGTGAAGTACCTTTCATCATATTAATATTAGCGTAGCGTTGCACTAAATACCAACATAATAATATTATCTGTGAAGTAGGCCGAAGCTCAATTAATTACTAACTATAATAGTAATACATATTGCAGCGATGCAAGCCAATGAACAATATTCATCGGATGAAAACGGATAAACTCGCGTACCGTAAACTGGGGTTACTTTGAACTTTGGGGTTACATTAATAAAAACTTCTTTTATTTTTTAATCGCGAATACTTCCGTTACCAAACCCATCTGCATATTTTTTTTTAAGTCTGGCAAGAACGATAGTTATCCTTATTAATAGTTTAGACACTTTAAATGAGTACGGTCGTTAGAATAGCGTATCACGTGTTTATATTTACGTATACTTTTTGCTATTTTTCTTGTATAAAATAACTTCTAAACTAACAATAGGTAATGAGGTAAACGGGATGACTCACCACACCGCTGATGGATGATCCGCAGACCACGAACCCTGTAAAGTGTTCGAAACGTCGGAATGAAGTTAAAATTAGTTAATATTATGCGAGTTTATCCGTTTTCATAGTTTTATTTCATGTGTAATCCTCGCGGTAACCGAAGAAAATGTTTATTATTTATTTGGTTTCAGGTGACATCGAAGACTGCATAGTGACGCCGGCCTACCAGGGCCAGTTCACGCCGCTGCCCGAAGCCTTATGCGACTGCATTATGGACCTCACGTCACAGGTAAATATTTGACAACCAAAACTAACATACAAAAACATATAAATACCGTAACTATATTTAACGTCGTATATGGCTGTAGGTGGGCGAATATTCAGCGTCTTTACGGCGTTTTTATTTGCATCATTGTCGTCTCGACAAGTATTGTTAAAAAAGTGTTTTTTATTTAATGTCATTCAGTAACAATACCAAGTCTATCGCAATCCATGTTGTTGCTACTCGTGATAGGTACTCGTCCCCGTTCCAGTAATAATCGCCGGATGACAATGACAAATTCGAAACGCTCCTCGGAAAATCATACGAGCTTTATTTAAAGTAGGCATTAGTTACTTCTTTATGAGATTTGGTTGTCAACAGACGATATAACTTTACTTATAATCCGAATACTCAATACCCTGATACTGTGAAAAACGCAACGCAGAACGCAAGCTATAAGTTTCGCCGTAGAACTATCATAATCTTTAATATCCATACCTACTTTTATACATTTATCAACTACTTACTAAAAGCTTGAAAAAATGCATCTTCTAGATATTAAGACCAAGTTAAATCGATTATTCGCTCCCCTATAGTGCCTGTATAAAATTTTATATCACTTATCCGTACTAAAACTTGTAATATATTACATAGGGAATGGCATTGAAACTATCGGATATTTACTATCGAAGGAGACATCAATATTAAATCATAAAAAGTAAAGGATACGTTAGGTTTTACTCGATACGTAGCTACGTTATATCGCGCTCGAACCAACATATATATATTTTTTTAATTAAGTTCGGCAGCTTTTCGATGCTGGGTCCTCGCTAACAATACGGGCGACCGAGCATCTCGCTTATGTTATTGCTGTTATTTAGAGTTGCTGTGGTATCTTTACAATTTTGTAATTTACAGTATTGTGCGTGATGATTAAGTTTTATTGAAATTTTTAAGGTGATCTATTACATATGTGCTGAAATTTATAAATTATGTAATGGTTTCCTCTTTAGGTACTAATTAATTCGGTTAAGTTTAATGGGCTGATGTTATGCATGCTACAAATGAGTTCATGTGAACCAACATATTAGAGCAAGCAAGATGGCCTCCTTTACGTGTCGGGTAAAACCTAACGTTACCGATACCTACCTGCAAGCCATGATACGGCTACTACAGTAGCCCTACCATGAGATGCCGCTACGCTATTAACGCGCGTTTAGTTTTTTTTCCGAGCGAGCCGGATAGAAAGAAAACGCGCGTTAAAAACGCCGCGCAAGCTCATGGTACGGCTACAGGTCACTTCGTTAGCTTTTCACATCTAGGTACAAAGTTACTGATTACGATGACCGCCTCTTTAACGTCTGTTATCGTAGCTTAACTTATCGTGTTGACGTCTGTATTCTGTCAGTGCGAGAGCGACACATGACACAACAGACGATATAAAGGAACAAGTTGTAAGACCCATAAGACTCCTCTGTTGATTCAACCAGACAGTATAGACTTAATGAAAGTATGTGCAACTAGCTACTTTTAGCTTTTGTTGGTTTAGAAAATAGAAAGCTACTTAACAGTGACTTAGCATGATTACCCACTTTGATACAATTTTAATACAAATTGGCCTCAATTTGAGTCTTAGTCTTTTTAAATCGAGTCGAAGTATCAGGAAAACAAAGATGTGAATCGGGGCAAATAGAATTGATTGCTAATATATTTATTTGTATTTGAACTTTCTCCGTAATCAGAGGTTGTTTGAAGACAATAATGCTTCTATAACTGAGGTCTCATGCCGAACCATCTGTAATAATCCTAAGTTTTGTAGAGTCAAAGTATATTGACCTTTATTCTATGTCCTATGTGATGCCAAAAATTTACCTACCCCGATTTATCCCTTATTGCCACGGCTCGCCGCATAGGAGTTGAAATTCCGCCGAGCAGACTCCGCTCAGCAATGAAATCCCAAGAATTGCCGGGCCACCAAGTATTTTAGGTTTGCCATTAACTGATAAACGTTGATGGCAAACGACCTAGGGGCCGCAGTCCAACAAGGTGGTCAGATCAGGTTCGTTCCGCTCTAGACACCCAACTACACAGCGCTCTGCATGATGCGAAGAACAGGCATAGATGGCGGGACAACGTCAGAAAGAAGTTAATCCTAAGAGAACTTCACGACCCTCAGCATTGAGGAATACGACGCAAGGAGGATAAACACTAAAATAAATGGCTTTACCAGGACCCAAATCCAAACCGAAAGTCCTCGGCATCGTATGCTCACTACCGATTGGTATACGAAGGCCGTCATTGCCCTATGAAGAGTCAATTAGGCTCCTGATCAAAACTTTTACAACCAAAATTATTACCATCAAGATTCTTGAGATATCGCATTTTATCTTTTCTCTGATTAATTCAAAGATAAAATTGTAAAAATGCAATTAAACGAAATTTCCAATGTTCCTCATTTCACCTTACACTCGTAAAACCTTTCCAGCGGCATTCTCGTGGCTCGTTATTTGAAATAACTTACAAATTACCAACAAATATTTGAAAGTATGGAATAGGAGAGTGAAATTGGTTGATCGTGTTCGCTCAGTTAAGCTATATGGTTTTGGCAAATAACTTAAACATTTTGTTGCGCACGATTGGACTGGTTTTCTTTAAAATGTCGTTTAGAAATTATTATTATAAGATTCAGTTAAGTATTCTTAGTTTTCGATGTTGCTATAAATCACCGTATAATAAAGTACCTATATATTCCTGTACGTGCCTCATCCTCTTAATACGATTACTAGGTCAAACAACAATACATATTTTTGCACTTGACTGTTGTTTCGTTTCTAACGTCTATAACATTCAATACTGTTTTCATCCCGATGCAATGTCAAAACGTAACTCAATCGGTGCAATATCAAAATCCCGCCAATGGAATCGCCCGAGTTTGCTCGGCGCGCATGCGCCGGACAAGACCCTAGCCCGACAGCGCCACTCGCGGAAGTAGTGAAGCTTGGGAACGGGACGCGCGCACACACCGTTAACACCGTTTAGATCGATCGAGTGAAAAAATCCCTGTCTTATTGGATTTCCTTGGAGTTTGGCAGTACAGGTGAGTCCAGTGCATGATATTCTATTTGGTGGTTTAATTTTATTGTACCGTTTGTTACCGGCGAGTATATATTTATGCTCGATCCAGATTGTCGCGAATTGGCATTGCATCTAGATATTAAAACCGCGTCAATTTGCAACATCATTTTGGTGCCGAAACCCGGGAATTTTATCGTCATCGTCATACCACAGCAGAATAATTAATAGTAATATACACAGTCGGCTCACCAACTACCAATTTTACTTCGTGATTTTAACTACCATTGTCGTTATACTCGTTTAGTATCTTTCCTTACCGTGTAAACGAATACCAACGTCAATATATCGCGTAATTACGAAGCTAAAATCGATCTTTATTCCACTTTGTTCCGTTACCCACCGCTCACCGAATTTAAAAATTGCACAATACTTTCGCTTATTCTGAATCTTGTATTAACATACCTAACAGTTTTACACCAATTGTCAATTTCATCCAACGTTTTAGTATTCAAATCATAGAGATTTCATATCAATCGTTTCAATTTATAAAACTATAACCTACAATATTCGACGAGTAGGCAATTCGTGGAATCACATCGCCAGTATAACTAGACCCCCGCCTTACGAGAGTTAGCACGCGCCTCTAACGCTGGTTTTTCTATTGTATTCTAGTTACCTACCGTACCACCGTACTTCGTATTAATAAACTTATTCACTTCGATCGCTCAGTCGTGATTTAAAATTGTCATTTAACTTTGAAATTGGAACTTTAAGTTAACGTATTGTCGTCTTAAAAGGGAATAATTAAGCCTATTTGATTTATTAATTTTGTAAACGGAGATTTCATGCATTAACGTTAGTTTGCCATTAATAGGTTATTTAAAAAATAAATCCCGAAAAGATTTTAAAAGGTTTTAATATCGATGTCGAAAATCACGTTACGTTCTGTGTGTTTTTAGGTTTGTTCAAATTAAAGTTTAATTGATCGCACTCGAAGTGACGAATTTTAATAGTTGTCGCGTTATACGAACATCGAAGTCGGCTTGTTGCCGTAGGTATTAAATCTCAGATAACATTTTTAACTGCGTTCATCGTTGTCTTCTTGTTTAGTATTTACGTATATGTGACCATTGTTTTAATTACGTAATAATAATGTCGTATCTAACGAGGCGTAAATCTAAACCGAATGTCGGTAAGAAATGTACTGAGGAAACTTATTCGGTCAACAACTTGCCCAGTTTGCGACGTAAACGAACTATCGCTTTAAACCGTATAACCAAGGCTTTGGAAATAGGAACCTTGGCCAATACCGATACCTCACAGGTCGATTTATTTCTCTCATATTGCCAGGAAATAAAAAATATCGCTGACAGTTTTCATGAATCTCATTTGATCATTTCGGATCTCTTAGGCGATGATGTTGACGATACTGAGAACGAGATTCAGGAACGGTTCGATGAAGCGTATTTCAAGGTCGTGTCGATACAGCGTAAATTACAACCGGGTTCGTCTCATCAACCCGATTCTTCGAGACGGAATTCAGTAACGGGTTCGCACAGTAGTAACATGCGTCTTCCGAAAATCACGCTACCTACTTTTTCGGGTGCCATTAAGGAATGGCCCGAGTTTATCGCGACTTTTAATGCGCTTATTCACGAATCTACCGTGTTGAGTAATATCGAGAAATTTCACTATCTAGTGTCCGTTCTACGTGCTGACGCCTTATCGTTAATAAGAACGTTCCCGGTCTCAAGTGAGCATTATTTAAGTGCATATGACGCTCTTAAGTCCCGCTATGAGGACAAACGCGAATTAGCTTTTACGTGCTGGCGTGACATTTTAGATGTCAGTTTCAAAACAAATAACGCTCAAGACTTTCGACACGCGCTCGACACGATTGACGAAAACTTGACTATTTTAAAACAATTAAAGTTGCCAGTCGAACATTGGGACTTCATCCTATGTTATAACATCCTTGCAAAGTTAGATACAAAGCTGCGTCGCGAGTTTGAGGAAAAACATACCGATGTTGAGATGCCGCAATATAAGCAAATTAGGGCGTATTTACACTCGAAAAGCGAAGCGTTATTACGCGACACGCATTTTACCACCGTTTCTCCTAAAAGTGCTAACACTTATAAAGAGGCGCCAGCAACTTTGCAAAAACCGAAGAAGCATAATGTCACACACACACTTCTCGTTCCTACCGTTAACTCCGTTGCGAAAAGTAATAAACAAGAGGTCAACCCCCCCAAAGCGTCAGCAACACCGAAAATTATTCGAAAATGTTCTTTTTGTGGTGACGAACATCACATATCGGCCTGTAAGGCATTTCTAGATAAATCCATTGACGAGCGCATGGCTGTCACTTCTGAAAAGAGGTGGTGCTACAACTGTCTCAATGCGTCTCATTCGGTTCGTCAATGCACATCGATATTTTCATGTCAGAAATGCAAACGTAAACACCATACACTGCTGCACCGTGACCAAGTGGCTAACAACCCTGAGCCTTCAGGTGAACAATCAAGTTCAGTGGTCTTATTGACTAAAGAATCGTTACCTCCACCGAGTTCACCCTCGAATACGACCGTGTTGTTGGCAACCGCACTCGTCCAGATTCGTGACGCATCTGGCGAGTTTCAAACATTCCGGGCATTATTTGACACTGGAAGTCAAAATAATTTATTAACGACTCGCGCGGCTAAACGGCTCAACTTGCAGCCTACACCGACTAGTGATGGGCCATGCGTACTGGGAGGCGCTCCTGCATCGGTGACGGGTAAGGTCACGTGTGATGTTGGTTCTAATCAGACAGTGCACTTCCGCCTGGAAATGTTTGTCTCACCGAAACTGTGCGGAGAGCAACCTATCGCAAAACTTAACACGACTGGAGGGGATGAGTTCAAGACTTTACCGTTAGCTGATCCTGGTTTTGACATTCCTGGTCCAATCGATGTCTTGTTTGCTGCCGACATCTTTGTAGAGTCACTTCTTGATCAACGTTTGAAACGCTGCACGAATAAACCGCGAGCCATGAACTCTGTCTTCGGTTGGCTTATCCTCGGGAAGTTTCGCCTGGCATCGTCGTGTCTGCTCAGCGTCCCATCGTCTCCAAGTGTTGATGATAGCTTAAACCATATGGTTCAACGTTTCTGGGAAATCGATACCGTTCCCCAATCTTCCCGATTGACCCCAGAAGAACAATTGTGTGAAAATAGTTTCACAAACGAACATTACCGTGACGAGACTGGTCGGTATTTCGTGTGCCTTCCTTTCAAGGATAACGTTGAGCCGGTGTTCCAGGGCTCTCGAGAGATAGCGCTGCGACGATTCCACGCTATCGAAAAGCGCCTGTCTCGTGATCCAGACTTGAAACAACAATATGTTGATTTCATGACCGATTACATCGAAAGTGGTCACATGTCCTTAGTGCCTGCAAAAACCATGGGCCAGGGCAAGTATTATATACCACATCATTGTATTTTGCGGCCCGAAAGCGCAACTACAAAGCTTCGTGTCGTCTTTGACGCGTCAGCTAAAGACGCGAATTCCAAATCGCGTAACGATACGCTGTTAATAGGGCCGAAATTACAATCCAACATCGTGGAGATTCTTCTTCACTATCGTGAGCACGAAGTGGTCTTCATGGCCGACGTGCGCCAAATGTACCGTCAAATTAACGTAGCTCCCCATCACCGCGATTACCAGCGTATTCTCTGGCGAGGTCACCCAGATGAGCCTATTCAGGAATACGTACTAAATACCGTAACGTACGGGGTCTCCTCGGCTCCGTTTCTCGCTTGCAGATCCGTCCAGCAATTGGCTATCGACGAGGGTTCAAATTACCCCAAAGCCAAGACCGTTTTAACTTCTGATGTCTACATCGATGATGTCGTTACCGGAAGTTCCTCGCTGGAGGATGCTCGCGATATTAAATCGCAGGTTATCGCTCTCTTCAGTCTCGGCTCATTTGAGCTGCGAAAATGGGTGAGTAATCGACCCGAACTTTTGAGTGACTTACCCTCAAACGCGTGTCTTTCGGAAGCCATCACTTTTACCGAAGCCGAAGACACGACCATCAAAGTTCTAGGCCTCAAGTGGGAGCCTGCTTCGGATTCGTTCGTTTTTAACGTCCAACCTTCAAATCAACCGTGTACCAAACGAACGATTCTAAGTGAGGTCGCTAGAATCTTTGACCCTTTGGGTTTCTTGTCTCCTTTGACAATCCATGCCAAAGCCTTGATCCAGAAACTATGGATTCTCGGTTCTTCGTGGGATGAAACTCCTCCACCGGAATTAGTGTCCCAATGGAGCAACTTCTCCCAGCAGCTCCCTCTAATTAGGGATCTGAAGATTCCACGCAAATTTGTCATCGAAAGTGCTCAGTCGTATCAGCTTCATGGATTTTGTGATAGCTCCGAATTAGCGTATGGTGCTGTGATCTACTTACGCGTAACCGAAGCGGACGGCTCAGTCCGCGTCTTTCTCGTCTGCGCGAAGGCACGAGTCGCTCCCTTGAAGAAACAATCTTTACCCCGCCTGGAGTTATGCGCAGCGGTCCTGTTAGCTGACCATATCAAATTTGTGAAGGATACTTTACGCATTCCTTCGCCCGAAACTTTCCTTTGGTGCGATTCAACCGTTACATTGGCTTGGTTGCGTGCCCCGTCGTCTCGCTGGGTCACTTTTGTCGCTAACCGTGTAAGCCATGTTCAGGACATCGTTCCTACCGCCTGCTGGCGACATGTTCCTTCGGGAACGAATCCGGCAGATATATGTTCTCGTGGCCAACTACCACAGGAATTGCTCAACAATCAGCTATGGTGGGCGGGCCCAGAGTGGTTGTCCCAAGCGCCCTCTGAGTGGCCAAGAGATATTTCAACAAATCGCCACAACGATGACGTGGTGTTGTCCGAACAGCGTAAAGTAACATTAGTTACACACCAAACCGAAGCAACCAAACAATCGACTATGATTGATCGCTTGTTCGAGAGGCATTCGTCGTTAGATAAGATTTGTCGCGTCTTAGCCTATATTCACAGGTTTTGTGACCACACGCGTTCTACTGTTCCACGATCTGACAGCGTTTTTGTCTCGGACATAGAGCGGCATCGCGCGTTACTAACGATCGTCAAGCATTTTCAAAACCGGCACTTTTCCGATGTCATAACGAAGCTCAAGTTGCGAAAACAGCTACCACGCAGTCTTCGTAAACTCAACCCATTCTTGGACGACCAGGGTATACTCAGGGTGGGCGGACGTCTCGCTCGCTCAGGGCTCGAATTCGAACACAAGCATCCCGCACTACTGCCCAGAAAATGTGTGCTTACCACCGCAGTAATTGAGTCAGCTCATCGTATCAATCTTCATCCCGGTCTTAACACGACTCATTACTTGATCTTACAACAATTTTGGATACTTGCGGCAAGGCGAGCTATACGACACCAACTTTCAAAGTGCATCCGATGCTACCGCTTGCATCCACAGCCTCTGCAACCGTTCATGAGCGATCTTCCCGCCTTTCGCGTAAATCAGGCTAAACCGTTCTCAGAGGTAGGCGTTGATTTCGGTGGTCCTTTCCGAATCAAACTGGGATCACATCGTGGTGCAAAAATCGATAAAGCTTACTTATGCTTGTTCGTATGCCTCAGTACAAAAGCCGTTCATCTGGAAGTAGTGTCAACGTTATCTACTGACGGTTTCATAGCAGCGTTGCGCCGTTTTGTTGCCCGTCGCGGTCGTTGTAACGTCATTCGTTCGGATTGTGGTACGAACTTCGTCGGCGCGAGTTCACAATTGGCGTCATGTATCGAACAAGCATCGCACGCAGAGCGAATCGTGTTTAAACGTAATCCCCCTTCCGCTCCACACTTTGGAGGGATTTGGGAAATCCAAATCAAAGCCGCGAAAAGTCATTTATATCGCATCGTTGGTGATCAAACCTTGACGTTCGAAGAGCTCAGCACCCTCTTCACTCAGATCGAAGCAATTTTAAATTCAAGACCTTTGTGTCCATTAAGCTCCGACCCTAACGATTTAAACGTTTTAACACCCGGGCACTTCTTAACGCTTGAACCTCCAACTGCGGTTCCAGATTCAGATTACGCGGATGTTAAAATCAATCGACTCAACCGGTGGCAACTTATCCAAGCATTCCAACAACAATTTTGGAAACGCTGGAGAAACGAATATTTGCACGCGCTATCTCAGCGGCCAAAGTGGACCAAAGATTCGACTCCGCTCACCGTAAATTCAATTGTCCTTATTAAGGATGACAACCGACCTCCTCTTCATTGGCCATTAGGACGAGTTATGGTTTTGCATCCTGGGCCAGATGGAGTAGTTCGGGTGGCTACCGTTAAAACAGCTAGGGATCACATAGTCAAAAGGCCCCTGGTCAAACTATGTCCCCTTCCATCCGAATAAACATACACGTTAACGTTCCTTTAGTTTTAAGCTTAGTATCGTAAATTTAGTTTTTATCGTTTTGTTAACATTTTCTCAACCGTTCTTATTTCGGGAAAATCCCATTGGTATTTTGGTGGGCGGGATGTTTCGTTTCTAACGTCTATAACATTCAATACTGTTTTCATCCCGATGCAATGTCAAAACGTAACTCAATCGGTGCAATATCAAAATCCCGCCAATGGAATCGCCCGAGTTTGCTCGGCGCGCATGCGCCGGACAAGACCCTAGCCCGACAGCGCCACTCGCGGAAGTAGTGAAGCTTGGGAACGGGACGCGCGCACACACCGTTAACACCGTTTAGATCGATCGAGTGAAAAAATCCCTGTCTTATTGGATTTCCTTGGAGTTTGGCAGTACAGGTGAGTCCAGTGCATGATATTCTATTTGGTGGTTTAATTTTATTGTACCGTTTGTTACCGGCGAGTATATATTTATGCTCGATCCAGATTGTCGCGAATTGGCATTGCATCTAGATATTAAAACCGCGTCAATTTGCAACAACTGTACCTACATTTGTCGCTTTAATGATAATGACGATGATACTTGTAGCTTTGATGACTTTTTTCGACCGGCTTAAGCGGCTTAAGCAAGTCCCTTAGCCAAGATTACTATGAGACAGCAAAACGTCGATTGAATATTAAAATATATAAAAATTACAAATTGAAATAATTTCACATGATAATTTTTACTAAATAATAAGAATATATACATAGGTACGAGTACCTACCTAAATCAAGATCAATAAGTAAAATTAATTCACTAAATTATCGCGCTTCGTTGATCGAATTATGAATGTTTTCTTAAGACCAATTACTTATATTTTTTTCATAATTTTTCTAAATATTATAATTTAATATTAATAAAGACATCACTCACATTTCTTCGTCATGTGTACATACATCGCCCACGACCCACGACTCCTATCTTAAATAAATTAATAACATTTCGACAATACATGTTCAAATTTGATAAATGGATGTCTGACCATTTTGTGGTGTAAGCTTGTTTTGGAATTGCGCGACTTAGGTATTTAGAAAGAGCTTTATAGGTTAGTCTTAATGTCAGTTGACAGACAGCTAATCATTTTAAAAATCGCAATGTGCGCTAATGCATTTTTTACACAATTTTAATAAAAAACAGCCAAGTGTGATTCAGACTCGCGCACGAAGGGTGCCGTACCATTATCAATTTATCATAAAAAATCAGGGTTTTTATAGGTATGGGAGGCCCCTTAAATATCTATTTTATCCTACTTTTAGTATTTGTTTTTAGCGGCAACAGAAACACGACATTTTAACTGTCCAACTATCACGGTTTACGAGACACATGGATGACAGACGAACAGACAGATAGACAGAGGAGCCTTGGTAACAGGGTCCCGTTTTACCCATTGGATACGGAACCCTAAAAACAGGTGATTTTATAAAATACATCATTGCGTACATGTACAATATGACATTCATTTCAAAGCACAATGTCTGCATACTAAGTGCCAGCCGAATCAATACTTGTGGAGAATATTGTCGTCTCTGACGAACTGTAGTACCATAATCAGGTCAGGAATAAATTTAACCTTATATTCATAAACGTCTGCTAACTTAACATGCATACTTACATAAGAGCAAAAGGGACAAACAATTATTAGCGGCTTGTTAAGTTAGCAGACGTTTATGAATAAGGATAGTCCGTAAAGGCAAAACGAATTATTTTAGATTCAGTCAAGTGCTGACAATTGTATCAAAAGAATCCTCTTATGAATATGTTACGACGTTCTTATTACACAGAATTAAAGTGCAATAGGACATATTTTTGAGCATTTTTGTATACACCTTATTTTGCCTTTGACTGTTCCATGGCAAACCATAGGTATGGGCATTCAAACAGTTTTATGCCGCGCTGCCCTTATGTGCTAAATTTGACTATTAGTATAAGCGCTTGGCCCTCATACCACTCAAAGCAAAACCAGTAAAATTAGCGGCACACCCTCAAATGTTTAATATTCACTGCGCATTAACAAAGCTCGTGTCAAGAGCGCGTCATTACGTAAACCGCAGGCTAAGCAGACGCTAAACTTGACCGTGAACACGCTTTACGGCCGACTGAACCTGTTTCGGCGAGATTTTTTAACGTTTGGGACAAGTCAATAAAGAATATTCGTACTGTATTGCGGAAAATACAGGGTTTCACAATATTCACTTAAATCACTACTATTCAAATTTTAGATGCATCATAATATATTTGAACTTTTATGAGAACAACATCCGAATCGCATAATTTTTTTTTTTTTTTGTGATTCGGAATATTAGGGTGTCAGTGTCAGTAAAAGTTCATCGATGATTTCTGTTCGGGAAATGAAGACAGGTGAGATAAAAGCACGTAACTACCTTGCTGTCAGAAGCTTTTACTTTCCGCAAACTTTTTGACCTAAATACAAATTGACTCCCTGAACAATAGTAGATTGTGTCACAAGGGATCAAAATGGTATATTTCCGGAGTGGGCGTATATTGAATCCTGAATGGAGCGACGGATTCCACAATTGAATCTCGACCGTAGGGAGGGATTCTAAAGTGGAATCCTGAGCGAAATTAAGGATTTAAGCGTTAACGCCCAAGACGAAATAATTTTCATATCGTGTGACACATACTGCTTTTCACACCACCTATGAGAAAAATAAAAGATATAATTATCACATATTTAATATTTATGCAAATAATCGATTATGAAGAATTTTTTATTTTATAGATTTCATACTTATGTAGTTGTGTAAGTTTACTGGAAGAAGAGGGGCGAGGCCTGTGCCCAGCAGTGCGACTTAATGGGCTCGAAATAATAATAATAAATAAGTTTACCTACTGAAAGTTTTTAGGTACCTAAATTGCCTATTTTACAATTTCTCTACACGATGATTCTTAATCCGTGATCAGGAATAATTTTTTCTAACTCAGTAATTGATGGGGATTACGTTAAAGTACTAATTACGTGAAAACAAATTTATTAATTTTTTAATCATGTTTTAATTTTGAATTAAATTTTATCCTAAAATCCTTGTCACTCTACTACTACCATATCGGTTTTAATGAGGTTGCATTGTAACCTCTTTACAAAGTTATTAGCAAATGTCAATTTATGAGTAAACCTTGCCCATGACATTGTCAATCACTTTTGTCATACGCATAATAAACAAAGTCATAGTCACGGATATTGAATGAGAAAATAATAATTATTAATCAAAAATCATGCCTCCACCACATCTGTACTCAAACACAGAGCGTTACGATACTGTACGTTTGTCAATTGATACTAACGAATAGCACAAGGCGAACCCAACAGTTATTTCACGAACTTCATCCAAACATTCCGATCCCCGGTCACAATTTAATAAATCGCATGCACCAAAAATCTTCGCGACTTCGGACAGTTTACAGTGAAACAACATGCTCGAGCACCCGGACGACCTTGTCATCATCCTGACGATCTGAATCAACAAATGTTAAGATTCTTTGAGAATTCTGAAGAAGATTTCGAGTGAATCAATCCAATCACGCGGAACAACAAAGCGGATCTGTGTCAAGAACAACACGGTGGACATTTTGAACACTTGTTAAATTATGTTTAAAATAATGTTTTTTGTTTTAGTTGGTCAGGTACGCAGTTTTATTGTTTTTATTTCATTATTAAATTGTACTGTATGAAAACAAATTGCTTTCCTTGCTCAAAATTTTGCCAAGTTTAGGTAATGCACGTTAACATAATCTCCTATCAATTATGGTCGTCGTTATCAGTATTGCACTGATAAGGTGATAAGTTAGAAGTCTTTATTGACATAAGATCCGTCAAATTCCCGTTTCCCGCCATACTGATGGCACTTGACGTATCGTAGTTAAACTTTATACTGTAGGATAACCATGTATTAAGTGGTAATTTGTTTTAATTAGGTTTTCACTTTTAATTAATTAAACAGTGAAGAAATAACTAGAGACCTCGCCGAATAAGTTTAATTTTGGCTAAATTTTAATGTTTTTCTACTCCTGATCACGGATTAAGAATCATCGTGTATAATAGCATAATATTTTCTCGGTTACCGCGATGAAGTTAAATTTAATTAATATACGCGAGTTTATCCGTTTTCATAGTTTTATTTCTCTATAGCATTTCCAGTCGTTTTTAAGTATTAGTAAGAAAGAATGTACTATTTTCCTCTCGCTACTCCCGCTAAAGAACGTTGTTTGCACCACACGATATTTCCTTCGTCTTTTTGCAAAAGCATCCCTCCATAGCGATCCCATGAAGTCATCAGATCGCCATCATCGTCTAAATCACTATCAGTTCTTTTTTTAAACAACATTAATTCAGCGGCGTGATATCATTTCTCAAATGTAACATCATAGCAGAAATGCAGGTTTTTCGAGTTTAAAAGGTCGTTTGATTTATATAATACCTACGTATTGGACGTGATTAGATTTTTCAAGTTGTATTAATAGGAATCATAATGTGAATTTTTATTATCTATTTTAAATATCAGTGCATGTGTTTTAGTAAGAGATGAGTCAAGAATTTGCATTCGTACGTTTTTCGCAACTAGTGAAGATTTTGCAAAAGCGATTAAGTATCCTGTGGCAATTTAATGAAAATATTTCAACATTATATACCAAGAAGTCAGCCCAAATAAGAATATCGTTCGCAATAAAGCAACATTACACCTTACATACCCAGGTAAATGTGCCGTGATAGATACCTATGATATCAACCCGTTGTGTATCGCTCTTCTTGACTCAGTTTTTTTAATGAACACCTACATTATTAGTAGTTACGCGAAGCTTTACAGTATTTTTGGTGTTTTACGATTGTGCAGAGTAACACACATCATCAGCTTATCTCAGTCCTGCTGGACGTAGGCCTCTCCAATTGAACATGCGTATAGACGCATCTGAAAGTCATGTCGTATCAAAAATTCAAAACCTGAAAGAGATGGCCTGGGATGACTGGGATCGAGGAAAGTGGCGAGCGTGCTTTGAGAGATAGACGCATTAGGAGGTAAACGCCCATAATCCCCCCGCGGGGCAAGTGGATTGGCGATCCCAGTATTGTCCACTATGATGACGCTGCGGCCCATCATCAATCTTTTGTCAAAGAATGGTCAGTGATACTTGCTTACATTGTATGTGCAAAGTAATATTTAAATTTAATTTAAAATACGACTAACATAATGTATTTAGTTAACTCTAGTAAACACTATTGTACACAAGTCAAGCAGTTAAGTACCTCATAGTTTTATTTCATAAGTAATCCTCGCGGTAACCGAAGGAAATATTACCTACAGTTGCTACATTTTCTTGAGAAAAAATGTACTTACCTATATCTTTTGAAATAGTGAAAATAGTATGCAATATAATATTTAAGGAACTTACGTACCAACAGTAAATGAGGATCTAAACTGTATTTACGCAACAAAATCTGTAATACCAGGGAAGTCATTAAATATACCATAAAGCACCTCTGTTACGCTTGCATCGCCTGACAATATACATCGCGAGGTGCTACATTTGTCAAAGTTGCGCAAATGTAATGTAGGTACGTACTGTACCCAGTCTTTGTACCGAACTGGTAGTGACCGATGTGGGCTGAACATTTGAACTGGTTTAATGAGTTATTGCACACAAGTACTTAATTCGTAGTATTGTAAATTAACCCTAATCAAATTTTATTTAATGCTTACGATTTTCACTTAAGCCCGAAACCAAAAAATGTGACTCCCGGATTTTTTACGATAAAGTGATTAATTGTCAATAAAACACTATAATTATCCAAAAAAACGGTGTCATAGGCACATGGTCGGCGTAAATGGGTTAATTTCAACAATATTACTTTACGACAATTTGAAACTAAATTATACATAGGTAAGGTATATAAGTATAACGTTCATAGTTTACATTTCACAAATTAAGGTTATATGTATAGGTAGGTACGAGTATACAGGGCACCCAATATGCAATACAATTATACATATGCGTAACTAATAACTTTTGGATTGAAATCGATAAAATTTAATTACATTCTTAATGTGTTTAAGATGTGGAAATATCGATCAACCTAGGTAAAACTATTTTGAAGCGTATCGGCAGTGAATTACTTTTCAAGATATTGTTAATACCTAGGTATTTTGCATTTTACAATTATTATGCAATCTTTATATTCCCGGCTACTTCTTAACTTACATTACTGGAAAATAATTACACATAACCTAGCCCTAGGACGACATACAAAACATGTCACAGATAACAGCTTTAAATGAACAAGAGACATTTATCGTAGTAGTAAAAGCAATTGCGATATCGATGAATATTCATCAGGTCGATCAATCGCATAAGCTTGCAAGCTTGGAGAGTAAATAACGACTGGTTGGGCAGGTGC
>JALPQI010024741.1:0-13377 GCA_025490895.1 Thaumatotibia leucotreta
AGACCCCGACTTAGTGCCAATGGCACCATCTCTAGGTTATATCCGTTTATTGAATAAAAATTGAAAATCGGTTCACGATTTTCGGAGATATCAAGTACAAAAAAATACCTGTCGAATTGAGAACTTCTTCCGGTTATTATTTTTTTTTAATTACGTCGGTCAATTATTTTTTAATTACAGATGTCAGTCAAAATCAAAGTCAAACTAGCGTAGTGTTTGACCGGAAAGTCTGTTATTTTAGTAAATTGGCAAGAAATAAGCTTTTTTCTCTAATAATCATAGTTCTTAGCTTCATGGCACTTGTTACATCTGAATAAACCAGGGTCTTTCAATTACTTGTCGTCGTTCTTTTTACGGTCTATATGGTTTTTGTAAATAAACTCTCGGCCTTTACGGTCTTTTCATAGTCTACTCTACTTTTTAACTTCAACTTGGTAGCTGAAGTTAAAAAGTATTACATATACTATACAAAACATGTTTTACACCAAATAAACCCTCGGTCTTTCCACTGTCTACTCTACTTTTTAACCCCAAATATCACATACACCACCCGTAAACATGTTTTACACCCAAAAAACCCTAGGTCTTTCCGGTATTTCCACGGTCTACTCAGTCTACTTCATTTTATAAACTTAAATATCTCATACACCACCCCTAAACACATTTTACACCGAAAAACCCTCAGTCTTTTCGGTCTTTCCACGGTCTACTCAGTCTACTCCATTTTATAAACTCAAATATCACACGCACCACTCCTAAACATGTTTTACACCGAAAAAACCCTCAGTCTTTCCACGGTCTACTCAGTCTATTCCATTTTATAAACTCAAATATCACATACACCACCCCTAAACATGTTTTACACCGAAAAAACCCTCGGTCTTTCCGGTCTTTCCACGGTCTACTCCATTTTAAAAACTCAAATATCACATACACCACCCCTAAACACATTTTACACCCAAAAAACCCTCGGTCTTTCCAGTCTTTCCACGGTCTACTCAGTCTACTCCATTTGAAAAACTCGAATATCACATACACCACCCCTAAACACATTTAACACCCAAAAAACCCTCGGTCTTTCCGGTCTTTCCACGGTCTACTCACCACCATCAGTCAGCTTGTGGACCTCCAACTCCTTAAAGCTTCCATTCATGGCCAGGAAGTACGTGGTGGGTCCAGACTTGCAGGCTTGTACTCTGTACTTGCTTCCACTGTGGATCAGTTCCACTTCTACGCAGTTTGAAAGCTGGCTGGACCCTTGGATTTGGCCTCTGATAAGAAAGAAATTTGTTAAGTTTTATGTACTGAGTTGGCCAACCGACTTGATAAATTAATAAGAACAACTTGGCTTCTAATAGTGATAACTTTTATTTAAACGGAAAGGCTAGGATACAAGTACCACAGACAAGATAGAATAATTTTAAGGGAGCATTCAGAAGGCGTGAATTTTATTTTGATATTTAACACTCTCTCTAAATTGATGCCTTCGCAAAATTTAAACATGAAAAACTAGCGTTGAGTAAGTTGTAGTAGTACACACAATTTGAACATACAAAACTATAATATCTGAACGTTAAATATACTTAAATTACAGATGAGAGACGTGAGATTCCTAATTTGTCTCTCGTACAAAATTGTGCTTTACATAGAGCTTTTGTGCATATCAGCACATTGCACGTTACTACTAACATAATTCAGGTCTATAATAATTATTTGAATTATCGTCGGTTGACAACCAAAACTCACTAAGTAACAAAGACCTACTTGAAATAGAGATCGTATCTAAGTTCTGATTCAATACTGACGTAAGAGGTTGCTAAGAGTAGTGACAGTTTTTATAGTGAGTTTTGGTTGACAGCCGACGTTATATTTTTCTTTAATGAATCGTACATTACTGCAGACGCCGGGAAAGATGGGCTTATCGGCTGAGTAGGTATGGACGGCCGAACGTAGCGAGACCGGACAGTGATACGAAGCCGGTAAGCCCATTTCACGGCGAAGCATGTATAGTGCTTTTCTCAAACATATGCAATGAAATAAAAAATACGCCAATCAAAATAACAGAATTTAGCTGTTTAGCCTGTTGATAAAAACCGACGCCATGTTTTAAAAAATATGACTTACCAGCCTAGGCCGTTAAATTCGTATGAAAATCCTTTACTATTATCTCGAGGTCATCCGCCTGCAACGTCATACTTTAAAGCCTATTATGACGAACATAATGACAACATTTCATTGCATGTTTGAGAAAATGATATTTAATGTCTATATATATCACTGTAATCGGTAGCAAAACTCAAAAAAAGAATGCGCGAAGAATTAGCAATCAATTCAAATGTGCGTTCAATGGCTTAGGCACTTGTCTCACCGCGAGCTACTTAGCTATGAACTGTCCGGCGGTGATAGCTGATAGCCGGGCGAGTATCGCCGTGTCTCTTTTATTTACACGGGAGTGCGTATCTTTTGTTCGTGTTTATAGCCGATAGTCCATAGCTTCGTAGCTCGCGGCGAGATCAGTGCCTTACAACATTTTTACTTACTTCTCAAGTCCACTCTTAAAATCTTGGAAGTGTGTGGTGATTATGCTGTCAGCAATCAGGATGGATCCGCAGATCACTCCTAGCATAATGTCCGGCTTTTCCGATTGGACCTGATGACCAAAAATGACGCTATATGATGTTTCACAATGCCCGGTTAAAAACAGGCACCCTTATTCATAAACAGGGCCCGTAACTTTCATGCCGATGACATCAATTTGACGTCACGCTCCATTTAGGGTGATCCAAAATAGTTTTATTGTTAAATATTAATCATTAGTCATAAATCATTTTAATCATGTACAAATAACTTCAAAAGTAGTATATTTTACTCGTGAAATAAATAATATCTACTTGATACGTGAAACATAAGTAAAATTATTTGATTTGTGTTTATACATACATTTTATTTAATGATATTGTTAGCACATTTCAATATTTACGTAGAAAACCCTGAGGTTGCAGGCGCCCATAGGCTACGGTGACTGCTTTCCATCAGGCGGGCCGTATGCTTGTTTGCCACCGACGTGGTATAAAAAAAAAAAAAAAAACGGAATTCCTCTTTAACGTAAAGCACGTATCAAGTAGGTATTATTTATTTCACGTGTAAATAGACTACTTTTGAAGTTATTTGTACATGATTAAAATGATTGACGACTAATGATTAATATTTAACAATAAAACTATTTCGGATCACCCTAAATGGAGCGTGACGTCAAATTGATGTCATCGGCATGAAAGTTACGGGCCCTGTTCATAAACGTTTGTTAACTTAACAAGCCGCTAATAATTGTTTGTCCCTTTCGGTCTTAACAATGTGTCTATAAGAGCAAAAGGGACAAACAACTAATAGCGGCTTGTTAAGTTAACAAACGTTTATGAATAAGGGGGAGGGTGATTTATTAATTTTATTATTCACCGGCTAATAGATGAATGATGATGATGGGCCTCATAAGAAGGCTCAAAGTCACCCAAAGGGCAATGGAGAGGGCTATGCTAGTCTCTGCGAGATCGGATTAAAAATGAGACCATCCGCAGCAGAACCAAAGTAACCGAAATAGCTCTCCGAATCGCTAAACTGAAGTGACAGTGGGCGGGGCACATTGCGTGTAGAACCGATGGCCGTTGGGGCGTGGGCGCAGCGTGGGTAGGCCCCCCACAAGGTGGACTGATGTCCTGGTGATGGTCGCAGGAGTCCGCTGGATGCGGGTGGCACAGGACCGGTCATTGTGGCAATCTTTGGGGGAGGCCTATGTTCAGCAGTGGACTTATGGCTGAGATGATGAAGGTTTAATATTTTTAACTCTAGCTAGTTAGTATTAGTACATACCCTTTCAGCGATAAGTGCGTCGAGCCAGCTAGTATCGATGTCGTTGTTTTGGAAGGCCGGCGTCTCTAACAGCGTGATCAGGTATTCCACTGTGGTCCTGAAGTCTCCTCGGATGCTGAGCTCTTTCAAAGCTATTACTAGGTTCCTGTAGGAATAGAAATAAATTTTAGATGTAATGCGTAATCCTTTGCCTTCGTATTTTAGGGACACATTCAGAGACACACACGCGCGCGCACACACACACACACACACACACACACACACACACACACACACACACACACACCTATCAAGAATATCAAGATGAAAACTATTAGTGTAAGAATTATAAACGTTCAGGCATTTTTCAGTGACTTATGATGAAAACAGTTTATTGAAAAACACTATTCTCTGAAACTAAGCTGAATCCAGAAAAGTTGATACGACATATAGTTTCAAAATGTGGCCAGGAATACACCTTTCAAGTTACTCATGACCAAACCCCGGATGACGGGAGCAAAAATGCACTTGTCACTAGTGCTTTGTTAAATATCGACTATTCTATCGACATCCATACCAACCGTTTATGAATTAGAAATGTATTGATCAATAGTTATTTAAACAACCGTACGTAATCAGAGGCATTGCGATCTAAAATTGATAAACAATAATATGTCAATAATACCTAGTACCATAGGATAGTTACAAAACCAAAATCAATCGTTCAAAAGATCAAAGTGCACTTGTTAAGATTACTTTTCAGAACATGTTGACTAAAAAAGTTGGTGGTTTCAATTTCAAACATTTTATATAACTTGATATCTGGAAAAGAAGTGGAACTACTAGGGAAACAAAATAAGTATATATAATCTATAAATTTCAAATTAAATAATTGTTCATGTGGATGTCGATAGAATAGTCGATATTTCATCAAGCACTAGTGAACAGTTCATTTTTGCAGCCGTCGTCCGGGCTTTGCTCATGACCACTTTGTATATAATAAGTATACTCACTCTCTAGCCTGCTCCCTGGTCTCTCCCCAAGAGAAGCAATGCCCGAACTGCGAGTCCGCAAACTCGTGGAGGCCGCCAGAGGCCGCCACGCTGAAATAGCCCCACACGTTCTTAGACGAGCGGAAGTTTAGCTCTTGGACCGTTCCGGATGATGGCTTGAAACCTGTAAAGAAAACCATCATTATAATCTGTCATTTCGAAGAATGAACTTTTGACAGTTAATCATCATCAGCCTACGAACAAATAAAACATGGAAGCCGCACGCCATAGTAAATTGCCTTTCAAAAACGGTCCTGAATTTGACAAATGTCACCCCCTCTTTAATGCATCACGGCAATGAATTTCAATGTCACCCTATAAAAACTTAAACCGTCATTTAAAAATAGTTGTGATTGGTCCATCAAACTTTTGATTGGCTATATTCTATAAACATTTGTCAAATGTGTTGCGCCGAAATATGCGCGGTGTTAAAAAAGCGCTATGTCCTGCCCATCTTGGCACAATTGAACAATTGATTTTGGGGACATTTTTGAACTGGCGTTAGACGTCCATGTTATTTATGGTCGCAGTCATCAGCCTATGATATTCCATTGCTGGACGAAGACCTCTCCTATTAACTATGCGTATAGACGCATTAGGAGGTAAATACCCATAATCGCCACGCTGGGCAAGCGGATTGGCGATCGCAGTAATGTGTCCACTGTGATGACGCTGCTGCCCATCATCAATATTTAATCAAATACGGTCAGTGACACTTCAATCCCTTAGTCGACTCTTACGACACCCACAGGAGGAGTTGGGGTGGTGACAAATGTATTCTTTCTGCCGTCACCACACGGCCACAGTTAATCGTTATTAATATGAGGGTAAGACTCATTTTAATAAGGACATGACATACAATGTAATTGATTTTTCAATACTTCAGTGCTGCTCTTGACGGTGGCCATGAATGAGTCCATATCAAATAAAAACAAAAATGCACTAATGAGGAATGCACGGCCGGCTGAGTTCTTTCTTATTTGTTTGTTAGTACTTAATAGCGTAATTTATATTATATTATAAGTTAAGTAAGTTGTTCAAAATTCACTTTTACTGACTACTTTCAGTGCTAACTTGCATGTTAAATTTTATTAATTCCACGAAACTGAACTCTGCGAATGAGGTGTCGGTACAAACCCGAGTTTAGGGTTTCTCGGTGCTTATTTTTAGTTAACTATATGTAACCTAAATGTAACAATGATTAAATAAATAAAAAATAAAAAAACCTGTCCTGGATTGATCACTACGAACTGACCTTCATCAGGGTTCCCAGCATTGCCCAGTGTACTTTATATGGTACATCTAACACTAGACCTTGGATGCCAACTGACCTTCATCAGGGTTCTCGGAGGTGATCCGAGCGGCGATGACGTGGCCCCAGGGCGAGGGTCGCTGCTTGGGCTCGTCCAGCTCGATGGCCGAGAGACCCCAGGGTCCCTCGCCGTATAGCAGCCGGATGTCCTTTATATGGTACAGAGGGAGACCCATGGCGATCTGTTGGGAAGATATTAGAATTAGAACTATATCATAGCTGCAGTTGAGAAGTAGGACGTCTATCTGATAATAGTGATAATGATGATGACGTCTTCCATTAACCTCGTAAGGCCCAATGTACATTACAATGTATGTACACTACACTTCAACGAAACTTCAACCTTTGCGTAAACTAAATAAAGTCACATCTCCTTTGTTTGATTGATTTTACAAACAAACGACATTCACCTCTATTCCTAACAAAGTAATGTTCAAAATAAGATTTAAAGAAAATAGTATGGTGGGCCTTACGAGGTTAACATCGTAATCATCATAGTGACTTTTCGTATTATTAATTTGAACCATGTTGTATATGTAAATTGGCAAGAATTTAGTTTGTTTCAAAAAGCAATGAAACAAATTAAATTCTACTTTAATTGGTTCATGAAAGATTCAAATTGGATTGTAACTACATATGTACATTATAATGTACATTGGGTCTTACGAGGTTATGAAGGTAATCCACTGTGACCATACTCTAAAGGTCCTTTAGACACTATTCTGAGCTCCAGACACTATTAACCCTGACTATCCAGGTAATTGAGATGGAATCCATTGGTATTCCATCATGCCTGCTGATCTCTCTAGTCCTAGATATCTGGAGTCATCTTAGACAGCCAGGCGGTGACCATACTTAGGTCTTTAGACACTATTCTAACCTTCAGACACTCATGCTGGAGTAGCAAGCTTAGATAGACCAGGGAAGACCCTAAGGTTGTGTCTTTAAGACACTATTTCAACTGCTCCGGTCAGTAATGTTTATAGCTCAAGTAGCAACCTTAGAAAAAGCAATCACGCAACCATACTTTAAGTGTCTTAAGACTGTTGATCCTAACTTACCAAATGGAATCCATTGGATGCAGCAATCAATCTAAGGCTATTCTATAGGAACAGGCCCAGCAGTGGACTATCGTACCTGCAACTGGGCAGCGGGCAGGTTGACATCAGCCACCATCTCCGTGCAAGGATGCTCCACTTGGAGACGAGGGTTCAGCTCCAGGAAGTAGTACTGGCCGGTGGCTGGCTCGTACAGGTATTCCACTGTGCCGGCTGATACGTAGCCCACCATTTTGGCTAGACGGACGGCAGCCTGGAAGAAATTGTTTAGTTTGAAACTGTTTGATAAACGGATTCGTTTATTGATGCACATTTACTACAGGTAAATTCACGAAAGCTGGCACGAATGGATTGAGTAAGTGAAAAATGTACCAATGTGTGGATGTCAATACTATGTTTATAAATTTAAATATTAAATTTCATATACTACCAAAGAAAAAGCCGGAGTTTACCCTGGAGGTGGATCTGAACTTTAGAGAAATAGGCTTTGGGACTAACGAAGATACGTTTGCAATGCAGTGTCTACAAGTTTGTTATCGACGTAAGATAACATTATAAATAAATAAATAAATATCTTGGGACATCTTACACAAATCGACCTAGTCCCACGGTAAGCTCATTTAAGGCTTGTGATGTGGTTACCAGGCGACGATATATACAGGGTGTAATCGATAAGTGTTTACAGGCCATAATTCCGTAAATATGAGAGATATCAGAAAAAAATTAACTGGTATCAAAAGTGCATTACCCAACGAGTAAAATTACACAAATAACTTTTTCGAAATAAAATCAGAAATATCTGAAATATTAACTTTAAATCCTTCCATACACTTAGTACGTAACCGTTTATTCAAAGACTAGATTAATACGAATATTTTTTCATTAAATAATTAATGTTAGATTAATTATTTCATAAACGGTAGTATTATTATTTTATTACAATGTATTCGTACAAATAACGGATCTCAAATAATTTTATCTCTTACGACACCCGACATTCTTTAAGGCTGTAACTCGTCATACTAAATGTATGGGAGCGTTTTAAGTTAGTATTTTTAATATTACTTCATCTATTTAGATAAAGTTATTAATGTAATTTTACTCGTTGGGTAACGTACTTTCGATATCAGTTAAAAGTTTTCTGATATCTCTCATATTTACAGAATTACGGCCTGTAAACACTTATCGATTACACCCTGTATAATAGATAGATACATATAGATACTTTTTAATACATAGACAGCCATGACCAAGGAACAAATATTTGTGACAAATAAATACACAAATAATACCCACGCTGAGAAACCGGAACCTCCAGCTTCGACCGACTAGGATACGGAGGCTGACAGATCTTACCTTCTCCATCTCAATGAAGACATCAGGTCTAGCAATAGCGGCGGGAGCTTCTTCTATGATCTTCTGATGCCGACGTTGAATGGAGCAATCGCGACCGAAGAGAGATATGGCGTTACCTGACAAAGACAATTTTGATTAGGTTCTTTGGACCCTGATATAATATGATAAACAAATATGACTGACTTTCAATAGCATTTGACTTCATTGACACATATCGTGAAACACGTTCGCAGGTACATTTTTACGTTAATAATACTAAGCTGTCGGGTCCAGTCTCATCATGTCTTAAATATCAATAAATATCAATAATATTATTTAAAACTATATGTGAACTGAAGGTTATAAAGTACCAAGGCGGATTTTTATTTTGTTGTAGTTTTTAAAAATGTTCCAAAGGCCATAGTCGGATTTTCATAGTAAGTCAGCCTTTAAATCAACCAGACTCTAGTATTTTTTTGTGAGTACCTCTTATGGTGAAGAATATTTCTGCTGAGTATCAACGTCCTATCGGTGACAGTTTTTGACTTATGATTTTTTTTAGTTTTTTCTTTAATGTGTTGTATCTCAGGATGTATAAAAGCGAATTGCTTCAAATTTTGAAATAATGTTCTTTATTTAGATATGCATCGAATTAAAAAAAATGAATATCGATTGTCGTATAAAAAAAAGAAAAAAAAGACCAAAAAATTTTTCATATTTTTTTTTGTGTACCTATGAAGTAGTGACACCTCTATTTTCTTTTTCTAATTATAGACCATACATTGGCCTACTAGTTGCCTAAGTATCAAAATTTTCCAAGCGGTACTTCTTACCAAAAATCGGCAATATGTGTGGTCAAGTTCTGCATTCAATCGGTGTTTTTCAATGTAGTATACAAACTCTTCATTTATATTTGAGTTTTCTTATCAGGTTATCTTATTTAAGAGTAAATGCTAATGACAACTTAATGTCATCATGATGCAAGCTGTTTATTTCAATGCAAGCTGTATATAATCGGCCGTTTATTATTTTAACTAGCGTAATTCGATATTATTTATGAGATATTCATTAAAAATAATATATTGCAGTTAAATATTATCGAGATACGCTAGTTGAAATGGTAAACGGCCGATTAATAATTAAATAAACAGCTTGCATCATGATGACATTAAGTTGTCATTAGCATTTACTCTTAAATAAGATAACCTGATAAGAAAACTCAAATATAAATGAAGAGTTTGTATACTACATTGAAAAACACCGATTGAATGCAGAACTTGACCACACATATTGCCGATTTTTGGTAAGAAGTACCGCTTGGAAAATTTTGATACTTAGGCAACTAGTAGGCCAATGTATGGTCTATAATTAGAAAAAGAAAATAGAGGTGTCACTACTTCATAGGTACACAAAAAAAAATATGAAAAATTTTTTGGTCTTTTTTTTTCTTTTTTTTATACGACAATCGATATTCATTTTTTTAAATTCGATGCATATCTAAATAAAGAACATTATTTCAAAATTTGAAGCAATTCGCTTTTATACATCCTGAGATACAACACATTAAAGAAAAAACTAAAAAAAATCATAAGTCAAAAACTGTCACGGATAGGACGTTGATACTCAGCAGAAATATTCTTCACCATAAGAGGTACTCACAAAAAAAATACTAGTCTGGTTGATTTAAAGGCTGACTTACTATGAAAATCCGACTATGGCCTTTGGACTTTTTTACATTTTTGCTACTCAGAATCACGAGCTCTTTCGATCCTGATAGAAATAAAAAAGTGTCCCAAAAAAAAAATTGAGTTACTATTTTTCATACTCTTTCTTCGACCGCAACGCAGTGGAAGACAAAAAAAATATGGAATTCTCGGGACACTTTTTTTCTGCTAATGAGGATCGAAAGACCTCGCGATTCTGAGTAACAAAAAAATTGAAATTATTCAAATTTGGAAAATTTGAAAAAACTACAATAAAATAAAAATCCGCCCACCAGGCTATAATGTCATATACCAAAGAAAAAAGACCAAGATCACCTAACGTCCGAGGTGGGGATCGAACCCACGTGCTCAGCTTTCGCGGCTGATGCCTGCACCCCTCGGCCACTCGGTCTTAGCAACCACTGGTCAATTTTCTCGGGTATATGCAATCCCTTACAAGGCTAGGCGCCTTTGACCATTCTCTAAGGGCAAGCAATACATGCCTGCACCTCTTATTAGAAAACTTTACAGTTTTAGTGTGACTACTGAGGAAAAAGAAAAAGTACAAATCAAAATATTTAGTTAATAAATAATTTGATTTGTGTTTTCACAATACGTTCAACCTGCGACCATATATAACATGGACGTCTAACGCCAGCTCAAAAATGTCCCCAAAATCAATTGTTCAATTGTGCCAAGATGGGCAGGACATTGATGGGCGTTTTTCTTAACACAGCGCATATTTCGGCACAACATCTTTGACAAATGTATATAGAATATAGCCAATCAAAACTTTGATGGACCAATCACAACTTTTTTTAAATGGCGGTTTAATTTTTTATAGGTTGATATTGAAATTCATTACCGTGATGCATTGAAGAGGGGGTGACACTTGTCAACTAAAATTTAGGACCGTTTTTGAAAGGCAATTTAATATGGCGTGCGGCTTCCATGTTTTATTTGTTCGTAGCGTTCAACCAAGATATTGTTCGTCATTATGGAATAATGAAAGTTTTTAGATTTGTTTACATATTTTTAGATTCTACTGACGATTTGTATAGTGTGTAGATGATAAAATTGACAATCTTACCGTATTGATCGGCGATAAGTTGCACTTCCAAATGGCGGGCAGATTTGGCGAGCTTCATCACAAATATCGGAGAGCCAGGCACCTCAGCTTGGACCTGAAGGCAAAATTATTAATTAATTTAAAACAATCATTAGATGTAGTACACAAACGCAGTCATAGAAACATAGCTCAGGCAAATCAGGATTATTGAATTCGCAATAATGCTTAAAGCTAGGATGTCTGGAGCCTTAGGGCGATTGTGCACCACAATGAATTTTACTGTCCGGCAGACCGACTTTTCATGGTCCCATATGACGTGAAAAAAACGCATGATTGGCTTATGCACTTGTCCGTCTTTTTACACGGAGGTGCGTACTTTTACCGTCCGGTAGTCCGGTTTTTTACGGTTCAATTTTGTAAAAACGTACTATCGGGGACGGTAAAAGTCACTGCAATTCCGGACGCAGTGCACAAGCATTAACACGTTCTTCATAGCTGTCATCTCGGATCGGAAAAATACTCTCCGGAATGGGGAAAAGTGAAATGTCGGACGGTAAAATTACGGATAGTGCACAAGCTACTATATACATTTAATGGCGTGGCACATCGGACCGTAAAAAACCTGACTACCGGACGGTAAAAGTCAGTGTAGTGCACAAACGCCCTTATGAGCAAGTGCGAAGGCCTTGATCATGACGGGGAACCCTATCTTGTGGGCGGCGCCGAGCCCCTGTTCGGGAGTGGTGACGCAGCCTCGCGCAAATACTCCGCTTACGGCGTCGGGCTTCTAACACTCGTTAGTATCCCGCTTACCGACCGTGATGCATACAATATTTTTCATCACACTTGCCGACAAAAGATTATTTTTTAAGACAAAATATTATTAAATGACGTACTGACATTTCTATTACGAGTACTCCCTAGGGAATTTCACTTTTCTATTACTCCCGCTACGCACGCAAGCAATGGCGCGCTTAGACAGCAAGTGTGATGAAAAAAATATTATTAACTAAGCTTCTTGTTTGTAATATCCATAGAACACGTAGATAAAATGAAAAGCATTTTAGACTAATTATATACATGAGGATGAATATGAGTATAAGTTAACTTTCATGTTAAAATCGACTCCGTGGTTCTCTAACGTCTTACCGCGTTACGAGATATCCGAATCCTGCTTATGAGCAAGTGCGAAGCACGAATCGCTCCAGTGTTACACCAAAATGCTTTCACCTCTAAAAATCGCATTTTTCATCCGATCTTCCTGAAATTTGGACAGTTTTATAGATAGTTTACCTGTCTGAACATGTTGGGGAAGTCGTCAGCATGCTCCACCTTCCTGATGCCCTTGCCGCCGCCCCCCTCGGAGGCCTTGATCATGACGGGGAACCCTATCTTGTGGGCGGCGACGAGCCCCTGTTCGGGAGTGGTGACGCAGCCTCGCGCGAATACTCCGCTTACGGCGTCGGGCTTCTAACACTCTCGTTAGTATTCCGCTTACCGACCGTGATGCATACAATGTTTTTCATCACACTTGCCGACAAAAGATTATTTTTTAAGAGAAAATATTATTAAATGACGTACATGACAATTCTATTGCTTCCTAGGGAATTTCACTTTTCTATTACTCCCGCTACGCGCGCAAGCAATGGCGCGCTTAGATAGCAAGTGAGATGAAAAATATTATTAAATGACGTTCTGACATTTCTATTACTCCCGCTATGCATGCAAGCAATGGCGCGCTTAATATCCGTAGATAAAATGAAATGAAAAGCATTTTTGACCAATTATACATGAGGATGAATATGAGTATAAGTTAACTTTTATGTTAAAATCGACTCCGTGGTTCTCTAACTTCTTACCGCGTTACGAGATATCCGAATCCTGCTTATGAGCAAGTGCGAAGCACGAATCGCTCCAGTGTTACACCAAAATGCTTTCACCTCTAAAAATCGCAATTTTCATCCGATCTCCCTGAAATTTGGACAGTTTTATAGATATTTTC
>JALPQI010024742.1:0-11498 GCA_025490895.1 Thaumatotibia leucotreta
CAGAGCATGAGCCATATATTTGTCTTTTTCTCATCTAGTTCAGTCTCATCTAGTTAAGGCGTCTTGCGAACGCATCATCAGATCTAAAAACAAGTAGACCTTCAAACAGAGCTACTGTCAGTTATAATGTCGCTTTCTCACCTGCAGGGCTGCAAATAGCAGCATCTCCTCAGTGCAGTGCACCTCTTGGTTCAGAATCTGCCAATGCGTCTGCTGGTAAAAACGGATCTAGTGTCAGTTGTATTGTCTCTTTCTCACCTGCAGGGCTGCGAATAGCAGCATTTCCTCCTCAGTGCAGTGCACCTCTTGGTACAATATTTGCCAATGCGTCTGCTGGTGAAAACGGATCTAGTGTCAGTTGTATTGTCTCTTTCTCACCTGCAGGGCTGCAAATAGCAGCATCTCCTCAGTGCAGTGCACCTCTTGGTACAATATCTGCCAATACGTCTGCTGGTAAAAACGGATCTAGTGTCAGTTGTATTGTCTCTTTCTCACCTGCAAGGCTGCGAATAGCAGCATTTCCTCCTCAGTGCAGTGCACCTCTTGATTCAGAATCTGCCAATGTGTCTGCTGGTAAAAACGGATCTAGTGTCAGTTGTATTGTCTCTTTCTCACCTGCAGGGCTGCGAATAGCAGCATCTCCTCAGTGCAGTGCACCTCTTGGTTCAATACCTGCCAATGCGTCTGCTTGTAAAAACGGATCTAGTGTCAGTTGTATTGTCTCTTTCTCACCTGCAGGGCTGCAAATAGCAGTATCTCCTGCCCATTGCAGTGCATCTCTTGGTTCAGAATCTGCCAATGAGTCTGCTGGTAAAAACGGATCTAGTGTCTGTTGTATTGTCTCTTTGTCACCTGCAGGGCTGCGAATAGCAGCATCTCCTCCCAGTACAGTGCACCTCTTGGTACAATATCTGCCAATGCGTCTGCTGGTAAAAACGGATCTAGTGTCAGTTGTGTCTCTTTCTCACCTGCAGGGCTGCGAATAGCAGCATGTCCTCCTCAGTGCAGTGTACCTCTTGGTTTAGAATCTGCCAATGCGTCAGCTGGTAAAAACGGATCTAGTGTCAGTTGTATTGTCTCTTTCTCACCTGCAGGGCTGCAAATAGCAGCATCAGTGCAGTGGACCTCTTGGTACAATATCTGCCAATACGTCTGCTGTTAAAAACGGATCTAGTGTCAGTTGTATTGTCTCTTTCTCACCTGCAGGGCTGCGAATAGCAGCATTTCCTCCTCAGTGCAGTGCACCTCTTGGTTCAGAATCTGCCAATGCGTCTGCTGGTAAAAACGGATCTAGTGTCTGTTGTATTGTCTCTTTCTCACCTGCAGTGCTGCAAATAGCAGCATCTCCTCCTCGGCGCAGTGCACCTCTTGGTACAATATCTGCCAATGCGCCTGCTGGTAAAAGGGCATTTTCGCGAGAAGAGATACAAAAACTTATTTTTCTGAAACAGGTAAATTTTATGTTTTTCCTGCTCAGAATCACGAGCTCTTTCGATCCTACTAGAAGAAAAAAAGTGTCCCAACTTTTTTTTTCTATTACGTAACCGTTTTTCATAAACTTTGTACAGCGGTTACAAAGTGGAGAGCATGTAAAATGTATGAAAAATGTGGGACCATTTTTTTCTTGTACTTTTTTTCTCCTAGATTGAAAGAACTCGTTATTCTGAGTAGGAAAAACATAAATTTACCTACCTTAAAAAAATTTTTTTTGGATCTCTTCTCGCGAAAATGCCCAAAAACGGATCTAGTGTCAGTTGTATTATCTTTTTCTCACCTGCAGTGCTGCAAATAGCAGCATCTCCTCTTCAGTGCAGTGCACCTCTTGGTTCAATACCTGCCAATGCGTCTGCTGGTAAAAACGGATCTAGTGTCAGTTGTATTGTCTCTTTCTCACCTGCAGGGCTGCGAATAGCAGCATTTCCTCCTCAGTGCAGTGCACCTCTTGGTTCAGAATCTGCCAATACGTCTGCTGGTAAAAACGGATCTAGTGTCTGTTGTATTGTCTCTTTCTCACCTGCAGGGCTGCGAATAGCAGCATTTCCTCCTCAGTGCAGTGCACCTCTTGGTACAATATCTGCCAATGCGTCTGCTGGTAAAAACGGATCTAGTGTCAGTTGTATTGTCTCTTTCTCACCTGCAGGGCTGCAAATAGCAGCATCTCCTCCTCAGTGCAGTGCACCTCTTGGTTCAGAATCTGCCAATACGTCTGCTGGTAAAAACGGATCTAGTGTCTGTTGTATTGTCTCTTTCTCACCTGCAGGGCTGCAAATAGCAGCATCTCCTCAGTGCAGTGCACCTCTTGGTACAATATCTGCCAATGTGTCTGCTGGTAAAAACGGATCTAGTGTCAGTTGTATTGTCTCTTTCTCACCTGCAGTGCTGCAAATAGCAGCATCTCCTCCTCAGTGCAGTGCATCTCTTGGTTTAGAATCTGCCAATGCGTCTGCTGGTAAAAACGGATCTAGTGTCAGTTGTATTGTCTCTTTCTCACCTGCAGGGCTGCGAATAGAAGTATCTCCTCCTCAGTGCAGTGGACCTATTGGTACAATACCTACCAATGCGTCTGCTGTTAAAAACGGATCTAGTGTCAGTTGTATTGTCTCTTTCTCACCTGAAGAGCTGCAAATAGCAGCATCTCCTCCTCAGTGCAGTGCACCTCTTGGTACAATATCTGCCAATGCGTCTGCTGTTAAAAACGGATCTAGTGTCTGTTGTATTGTCTCTTTCTCACCTGCAGTGCTGCAAATAGCAGCATTTCCTCCTCAGTGCAGTGCACCTCTTGGTACAGTATAAGGGCATTTTCGCGAGAAGAGATACAAAAACTTATTTTTCTGAAACAGGTAAATTTTATGTTTTTCCTGCTCAGAATCACGAGCTCTTTCGATCCTACTAGAAGAAAAAAAGTGTCCCAACTTTTTGTTTCTATTACGTAACCGTTTTTCATACACTTTGTACAGCGGTTACAAAGTGGAGAGCATGTAAAATGTATGAAAAATGTGGGACCATTTTTTTCTTGTACTTTTTTTCTCCTAGATTGAAAGAACTCGTTATTCTGAGTAGGAAAAACATAAATTTACCTACCTTAAAAAATTTTTTTTTGGATCTCTTCTCGCGAAAATGCCCAAAAACGGATCTAGTGTCAGTTGTATTATCTCTTTCTCACCTGCAGGGCTGCAAATAGCAGCATCTCCTCCTCAGTGCAGTGCACCTCTTGGTTTAAGATTTGCCAACGCGCCTGTTGGTACAACTGGTTAAGTCTTGGCGCGTCTTGAGAACGCGCGGTCAGGTCGAAGAACGAATAGAACTTGAATCGCAGCTGTAGGGTGTCCCATTCTCGCACGCATTGCTCCATTATAGAGAGGGAAGAGTCTAGCCAGCTGTAATGGGAAAATAATGTTGTTAGTGGCTTAATTTGAAATGGCATGGTGGAATAAAGGAAGGTATAATGTGTAAAACACTCAGAATGCAATGATCCAGAATGATCTGTGACTATAGGTGAGTGCTTCAAAAAAACATTTTTTAGTATGTCGTTTGCTAATGATAAGGACGGAATTAGCTTGTACCCTTATTAGAATTACCCTTATGGCAGATTGAATAAATATTATAAATAGCCAATTACTTCCATTTGTGTCTAAAATTAATAGATAAATACAATTGTAACTAGATTTAGATTTAAAACCGAACACCGATAATTTTTTGTTACTTTATTGTGTGGGCGTTATGTCAAAGATAATTAATGTTATTGGATTTTCTAATGTTTTTACAATTTTACAGTTTAATGCGTTTTACATTTTTATTTTGTTTGATATATATTTTATGCCGATGACCTGGTGAAGGTCGCAGGAGTCCGCTGGATGCGGGTGGCGCAGGACCGGTCATTGTGGCAATCTTTGGGGGAGGCCTATGTTCAGCAGTGGACGTCTTTCGGCTGATATGATGATGATGATGATGATATTTTATGCAATTGCAACATGTAAAAATCTAATTATACTTATTGACATACTTCTTATTACAATATTACAGGTCACATATAAAGCTCAGTGTGGTTTGGCCTAAGGAAAACCACAATGAGACATACCTACATTACCTATCTGTATTATTACGAAAATAACACAACCACTGACGTACCTAATTCGAAGATTTAAAAATGTTAGCAGATGCAACATTGTCCTCAATGTCCTCATGAACATGTTTTCCTTGTTACTTCGCTAATTGACAGGAAGATATCTACGAAATTTAATACTAATTGACGTCTCTGCCTTTATTGCACGTCAAAGTTAATATTCAATTATCTTTAGGAGGAATTTAATACTAGAGCTACAGACGAAGATTACTATTCACGAGATAGACTGTTGCGACTACAACATACATTATGTATAAAGTTGTTAGCGAGTTGAGAGTCAGCGGGGGCATCAATCGATCGATAAAACTAATATTAAATGCTCACCCAACGTTCATCCTGGCCCTTTCCACTAACGTCTTAGAAGTCAGCAAAGACTCCCGTGATTGGCTGTCTGGCTCCAAAGGAGAGTCAGCGAGCGACAAATCAGCGAGGACAGCTATATCATCAAGCGATCGCTGTACTGTATCCAATATTAAAAACTCACCCAACGTTCATCCTGGCTCTTTCCACAAGCGTTTTAGGAGTCAGTCCAAAGGAGAGTTAGCGAGCGACAAATCAGCGAGGACATCTATATCATCAAGCGATCGCTGTACTGTATCCAATATTGAAAACTCACCCAACGTTCATCCTGGCTCTTTCCACAAGAGTTTTAGGAGTCAGCAAAGACTCCCGTGATTGGCTGTCTGGCTCCAAAGGAGAGTCAGCGAGCGACAAATCAGCGAGGACAGCTATATCATCAAGCGATCGCTGTACTGTATCCAATATTAAAAACTCACCCAACGTTCATCCTGGCTCTTTCCACAAGAGTTTTAGGAGTCTGCAAAGACTCCCGTGATGTTCTGTCTGGCTCCAAAGGAGAGTAAAAACTCACCCAACGTTCATCCTGGCTCTTTCCACAAGAGTTTTAGGAGTCAGCAAAGACTCCCGTGATTGGCTGTCTGGCTCCAAAGGAGAGTCAGCGAGCGACAAATCAGCGAGGACAGCTATATCATCAAGCGATCGCTGTACTGTATCCAATATTAAAAACTCACCCAACGTTCATCCTGGCTCTTTCCACAAGAGTTTTAGGAGTCTGCAAAGACTCCCGTGATGTTCTGTCTGGCTCCAAAGGAGAGTAAAAACTCACCCAACGTTCATCCTGGCTCTTTCCACAAGAGTTTTAGGAGTCAGCAAAGACTCCCGTGATTGGCTGTCTGGCTCCAAAGGAGAGTCAGCGAGCGACAAATCTGCGAGGGCATCGATCGCGTCGAGGGATGCAGCGCGTGGTGGGGTCCCACAGTATCCGCCGTCGCTGGAGCCGTCGCTCTGTGTGCTGTAGATGTGTGTGCCGTAGCGTCTTAGGGTGCCGTTCTGAAAAGGTTAGGTGTGGTTAAAATTTTCGATCGAATAGACTTTATTCCAAGTTAGGTTGCGGCTCAATTGAGGCGGAGAGGAGAGGAGATTTGCAAAATTGACCAATTACATTCTTCAAATTCAAAACACTGTCATGCGGTCTCATTGGCCAATTTTTCAAATCTCCGCTCCTCTCCGCCTCAGTGGAGCCGCACCCTTAGCGTCGGCTATCAAAGTATTTATACCCTCCGCTGTGTGACAATTCTATACTGAGTATTTATCTTACTACCCGTGTTTGTGGTGACGGCAGTAAGAGTACATTTGTCACCGTGCCGTAAGAGTCGATTAAGGGATTGAAGTGTCACTGATTATTAATGAAGGTCAATGCCGGTAAGACCGTCTATCAAGAAAGTCCGTCTACCAAGTACCAACTGATTTCCGACCAGTATAAGACGCATATGACGGACTTTCCTTCAAAATAAAATATGCCGGACTTCCCCGCACTGACCTTAATTGAAGATGATGTGCAGCACTCAGCAGCATCATCAATAGTGGACATTGCTACTATCGCTATTCCCCTTGCGATTGCGGGCATCTCCTAAACGCGTCCGCACTCATTGATGATAGGAGGCCGATGTCCAGCAGTGTAAATATGGTTGAAATATGGTTGAAGCAAAATTTTGACTGACGGTGAAAATGCGTTATGTATATTCAGCTTGGATTAAAACGTGGATATGGTGATGATCTAATTATCTTTATTCTTACCGAAGCTACTGGTGTGGCGGATTGTGACCTAGGCGGCGGAGGAGTGGCCGGGCACCCATTATTGTCCAGGCTATTGCTGGACCCCCTGGTAGCAGCTATGAAGGTGTTAGTGTCTGGTGGAGCTGAGGGCCGGAGCCGCTTGGCTTCCTTCAGGTTCTGGTAGTTTTGCTTGAGGTGCTGCTGCTCTAGAGGGTAGCAGAGGGACAGTTCTTCTGGGTGCCGGATGTCTGGAAAGATGTATTGGACGGATAAATACACTGTGTTCGTGGTATAATATTAAATGCTGAATTTGTCTGTTTTGTTTTGTCCTGTCATGCTTGTTATATTTGCCACGAATAAATTATTTGTATTTGTATTTATTTGTGTTTTCCGAGTCACTAATAACCTCGCACACACCGTATAAATAAGTCATATTGAGCAACTTTTAATACGAGACCAACGGCAAAATCGCGAAAAATATCACTTTCCGATAGAAAGTGTCGAGATTACGTAACCATTTGTGTGAATAAGTCTTTTTTTGTGATTTCGGGTTTATTCCAACACTAAAAGTACCAATAATTTGAGTAGGTATTTACTAAGACTTTAGCAAAGTTGAACTACCACACTGAAGGTATAGAGAAGTCGATCTTGCAGTCGATGTATCTCAAGCCTGGCAGCTAGATTCTCAAAGCTTTATGCATGAGCATGAAGTGAAGACAAGCTTCAATTTGCTACGGAACACTAACATCAAAGATTTGATTAGGCACTTACTTAGACTTTTGCAAAGTTGAACTACCGCACTGAAGGTATCTAGAGAAGTCGATCTTGCAGTCGATGTATCTCAAGTGTGGCAGCTGGATCCTCAAAGGTTTGTGCATGGGTGTGAAGTGAAGACAAGCTTCAACTTGCTACGGAACACTAACATCAATGATTTGAGTAGGCACTTACTTAGACTTTTGCAAAGCTGAACTACCGCACTGAAGGTATCTATAGAGAAGTCGATCTTGCAGTCGATGTATCTCAAGTCTGGCAGCTGGATCCTCAAAGGTTTGTGCATGAGCATGAAGTGAAGACAAGCTTCAATTTGCTATGGAACACTAACATCAATGATTTGATTAGGCACTTACTTAGACTTTTGCAAAGTTGAACAACCGCACTGAAGGTATCTATAGAGAAGTCGATTTTGCAGTCGATGTATCTCAAGTGTGGCAGCTGGATTCTCAAATGATTGTGAAGGGTCTTAATGGAAGACCAGCAGAACCGCTAAGACCAATAATTCTCGTACTTACTTAGACTTTTGCAAAGCTGAACTACCGCACTGAAGGTATCTATAGAGAAGTCGATCTTGCAGTCGATGTATCTCAAGTCTGGCAGCAGGATCCTCAAAAGTTGGTGCATGAGCACGAAGTGAAGATAAGCTTGAAATTGCTACGGATCACTAAGACTAATAATCTGAACTACTGCACTGCAGGTATCTATAGAGAAGTCGATCTTGCAGTTGACGTATCTCAAGTTGTGGCAGCTGGATTCTCAAAGGATTGTGAAGGGTCTGAATGGAAGACCTGCAGAACCGCTAACACCAATAATTCTCGTACTTACTTAGACTTTTGCAAAGTTGAACTACCGCACTGAAGGTATCTATAGAGAAGTCTATTTTGCAGTCGATGTATCTCAAGTCTGGCAGCTGGATTCTCAAAGCTTTATGCATGAGCATGAAGTGAAGACAAGCTTCAATTTGCTATGGAACACTAACATCAATGATTTGATTAGGCACTTACTTAGACTTTTGCAAAGTTGAACTACCGCGCTGAAGGTATCTATAGAGAAGTCGATCTTGCAGTCGATGTATCTCAAGTCGGGCAGTTGGATCCTCAAAGGTTTGTGCATGGGTGTGAAGTGGAGACACGCATCGGCGTGGACCCCACACTGGTCCAGGGTTTGGCGTGGTTTGGAGAGCCATTTGTTGCGAGTGGGCCACCAGAGGGCGTGGTCGGACCAGTCTTTCTTGAACTCTGGAAAAATGGAAAAGCATGTTAATAATGGATTGAAGGTTCGGGAGAGATTTTAATGTAAAATAGTTCGTATTCTCGTATTTTTAGGGTAGGTATACCTATAGATCTCAGATCACATCATCAGTCTATATCAGCCTACTAGCGTATGTACACTCAGCCAATTGAATTAGGGTACTCTAGAACCATTTCATAGTGCCAAGTAGTGAGAGATAACTTACAATTTGATTTGTAGCGTTACTTTGACACGGTTAACTTTGGCCTAGGGCTCCAATTGTTTGACTGTACGTAAGCTAGGCGCCCATAGGCTACGGTGACTGCTTTCCATCAGGCGGGCCGTATGCTTGTTTGCCACCGACGTGGTTTAAAAAAAAAAAGCTTCTCTAATTAATTATAGACGCATTAGGAGGTAAATGTCATAATCGCTATACTGGGCAAGCGGATTGGCGATCGTAGTACTGTGTCCACTAAGATGATGCTGCTGCCCATCATCAATCTTCGTCACCAAGCGACGTATATTTCAGTTATAATAAAAAAAATTAATGCGCCAAGTTCAGGGTTAGGAGATTTTTTACCGAAACAAAACCTTCCGATCAAAAATTATGGTCACATATAGTGAGTACTCGGGCTATGCTCGGAGTTTCTCTGCGTGATCGAATCAGAAATGAGGAGATCCGTAGGCGAACTAAAGTTACTGACATAGCACTCCGGATTAGCAAGCTGAAGTGGCAATGGGCAGGCCACATTGCACGCAGAGCAGATTGTCGATGGGATCGAAAAGTGCGTGGAGACCACGGCTAGGCAAACGCAGCGTAGGACGTCCACCCACAAGATGGACAGATGACCTTATGAAGGTCGCCGGGACACGATGGATGCAGGTCGCATCTCATCTAACCGGTACATGTGGCGGTCCAGAGGAGAGGCCTATATTCAGCAGTGGACGTCTTATGTCTGAGATGATGATGATAGTGAGTACTGAGTATTTATAATTAGTAGAGTTATCGAGATACAAGTACAGCTCTTAGTTTCTCTGCCTGCCGTACGTTACTATTGGTTCAATGATGGATAAAGATAATTTTTTCGCTGCATTAATTGACGATATTGGATGAAAATGTTCACTATACAGTATACACGCTTATCAAGCTTCTACTATATGTATTATAGGTAAAGTAAGTCATTAGAATTTACGCACATTAATGAAATCACATCCTGCTGAGTCAGCATATGAGCAAGCACATGCACATTATCCGTTCAATTATCCATAGCTTAAAAAACATTCAAACAAGTACAGTTTAGTTTCAAAACAAGGTACAAAATTAAATTAATTTACTGTAATCCCTACTGATGCACAGATTTAGCCACACATAATTATGGTAAATTTATTATAACACGTGGCAGATCGTATCCAACGAATCCGCACAAATTTACAACTTATCACAATAAAAAGATCACGATTGCAAACTTCGTGTCATCTCGCGATCAGTAACCCCATGACGTCATAACCAGTATAGAGAGACCCTCAAAGAGAAGAGAACCCGGTTTTTCACTTCGAAATAGGAGCTCAAGTAAGGCTGGACTTCAAGATGTGTATATCCGAAAGGTAATTTCTTAGAAAGTAATCACGGGCGGTTAAGACCTTTGGATGTGGTTGGTAAGGTCGTGAGCTTCCGTTTTGCTTATGAGTCACTTGCCTTTGAGGGTATTCGAAACTTAGTGCCAATAGGCATTAAGTGGAAATACCAGGATTCTGTCAATATAAAAAACTTCCATTTTGAGATAAAGATTCTTGCTGCAAAATTAAGTTTATAAGAGTCGTGGAAATATTTATCACTGTTTTTGTGTACATGGCAGTTTCTTCTTCAGGATTTCAAACATGAAAAGGAAAAAAAACAATAAAAACTGGTCTCATACAAGAATACTTTTCTGTTTAGCAAAAAAAACATCCTAATCAGACTCACTAATCGGTCCTGAAACGAAGCACCGCTAATTTTGTCACATCCTGTATAAGCATTCATATTATAGCTTTGCATGTATAATTTTGAAAGAAGAAACCGCTATGAATCAGTAATGTATACGGCCCTCCATACAAAAGCCTGCCATCTTATAGCCCATACGACTTTTCGGATCCAAAAGCCAATCGAACGGTAACATCTAATTACTTACACCATCGAATGACTCACCGGAATGAATCCGAGTCTGCAACTAGTTTAGTTTTTTATCCGAGACCGTAACAGGGTTTTTACAAATGAGACTTATTGAGGGCATGCTGCTAAGTATAACGAGCATTAGTAGCTAAAAGCAGCAGTAAAACTCACACACAAATCATAAACCTATTTCAGTCCACAGCTGGATATAGGCCTCTCCTATTACCTAGATCAAAATTCTTTTCGTTGTCTTGTTTCATACCACTCTGTCACGTTTTTAGTAGCTGTTTCGACTCTGTATATAAAATAAACCGGTGCACTTGTATTTCTTTTTCACGTTTGATTTTAATCCATATATCAAAAATTAGAAACAAAACACCATCTCATACAAAAATCACAACTGTGTCACGTTTTTAGGGACACAAAATAAGACAACGAAAATTATTTTAACCCACCTATGCGTATGGACGATTGGACACATTGTGAGGTAAAAGTAAAGCCCATTTAATCGCCACGTTGGGCAAGCGGGTTGGCCATCGCAAGTAGTGTCCACTACAATGATGCTGCTGCCCACCATCAATTCCAACAAATAAACGGTCACACTAATGTGTGGACTGATTAGGCTAATGCCTATATCAGTTGTCCAGCAGTGCTGCTGGATAACGGCCTGTCCTGTGTGGCTTCTGAGCGCATTAGGAGGTAAATGCCCATAATCGTCATGCTGGGCAAGCGGATTGGCTGTCGCAGGACTCACAGGAGTGTCCACTACGATGATGCTGCTGCCCATCATCAATTTCCAACAAATTTATGGTCAGTGACACATCAAACTCTTAGTGGACTATTACCTATTACAACTCCAACAGGAAGAGTTGGTGTGGTGACAAGTGTATTCTTACTATTTAGAGTCGATAGCAAAAAAAATGTTTATAGCTAAGGCATTAATCAAAATAAAAATACGATCGCGTCAATTGTGTCACGAAAGTAAGTCATACAATATACACGGTGCCCACGACGAAGGCGAAAAAAATCAACAGCGGATTTATGACCAAATTTGAAGTTAAAAATGTCATATGAAGTTTTCTGGATTTAGTCTATTTTAAGAGAAAATTTGATTTTTTCCTAAAACCGTTTTAGTCCGTTACGCTG
>JALPQI010024743.1:0-12543 GCA_025490895.1 Thaumatotibia leucotreta
TTCTGTCACCGTGGTTAGCATGGTGTTTAGTTGTATTTATGTAGATATTGTTTGAGTGCGGGATAAAACAAAGAACCCCGTCGCTCCTGCCCACAAAACAGAAAAAAACAGTAGAAGCGTAATGTAAGCGCAGCGCGTGTGGCAATAGTAAGCAGCGCAAGGCTTACCTGCACAAAAGTTAACCACAGTAGGCCGTCAGTTCTCTAAGCGCGCTCACGTGAGATCGTTTTCGAATAAATCCGAAAAAGAATGTGCAAATATGCCTTTTTGTGCCGTTTTGGGATGTAAAAGTAATAGCCAGAAGTCAAACCTCACCAATGAAGGTATTTCATACCACCGGAAGTTCTTAGTTTGTTAATATTTTAATATTTTCTAAAATATTTCGTCTTCGGCAAGATGTTTGTACTACACTAAATAAGAAACAACTTTATATGCCAATAATAAGGTCGTTTTTTATTTGGCATGAAACTATGGAAATTTCTAGAATTTCGGAACGATAGGCTGAGTAGCGGCCAATGCGAGGAAAGGGTCCAAAAAGGTATCGATATCGATATTTTATTTCGTTGATATACCTACATTAGTTGTCTTGAGCCGATTAAGTGAAAAAAAATTAAACATGTTCTCTATAATCTTTATTTATTTAATCGGGTTTCCGACTGTCATCGTCATCATCATCATCATCTCAACCTTTTGCTGCCAGCTGCTGAGCGTAGGCCTACGTATCATCATATTATAATATTGTGGATATTAAGGTTTCGTGGCCAAATCATAGTTTCGCCATGTCCGCCCGACTGTCATCGTCATCATCATCATCATCTCAGCCTTTTGCTGCCAGCTGCTGAGCGTAGGCCTGCATGTCATCCAATTATAATATTGTGGATATTAGGGTTTCGTTGCCAAATCATAGTTTCGCTATGTCCACCCGACTGTCATTGTCGTCATTATCATCATCACCCTAAGACTACTACCTTACCTACTGCTTAGTATAGATCCCCACATCCTCATATTATAATATTGTGAATGTTAAGATTCTATTGTCAAATTATAGTTTCGCCATGTCTGCCCGACTGTCATCGTCATCATCATCATCATCATCTCAGCTTTTTGCTGCTAGCTGCTGAGTGTAGGTCTGCTTATCATAACATTATAATATTGTAGATATTAAGGTTTCGTTGCCAAAACATAATTTCAACATTTCCGCCCGAATGTCATCGTCATCATCATCATCTCAACCTTACCTAATGTGAGCATGAGCATATCCTAATATTATAATATTATGGGTGTGAATTTTAAGGTGCCGTTCTCAAATTATCGTTATCATTGTCTGCCCGACTGTCCATCTGTCTGTTTTTAATTATTCAAAAGGTTATGAATTAATTATTTGTTATATATTATTATTATATTTGTTTTATTTAAAAATGCTCCGCTATCTAAAATTATGTAATATAAAAGTGCTGCTTTCAATGTCAAAGTGATTACTTACTTACTTTTAATGTCAAAGTAATCACTTTGACATTAAAAGAAGCACCATTAATTTTAGTTACACCCTGGGTAAATATGAGTTCCGTAAAAACCAAACTAGAGAACCAAAGATATAGTATAGTAGTCTTGGCTGAGACCTTGGAGGACTTAAGTACTACGCTCGTTGACCTCAGTAAAGCCTCCGAGCGAGATGGTCTTAGGATGAACATGGATAAGACTAAAATCATGTCAAATTCCCATGTAGCACCAACTCCCGTAATAATTGGAGACTACACTCGAAGTTGTGGACGAATATATATACCTAGGACAAACTATCCAGTTAGGTAGGTCCAACTTCGAGCAAGAGGTCAATCGTCGAATACGACTCGGTTGGGCAGCGTTCGGGAAGCTACGACACATATTTTCGTCCAATATTCCGCAGTGTTTGAAGACGAAAGTCTTTGATCAGTGTGTGTTGCCAGTGATGACATACGGTACTGAAACGTGGCCGCTTACAATGGGCCTCATAAGAAGGCTCAAAGTCACCCAAAGGGCAATGGAGAGGGCTATGCTAGGAGTCTCTCTGCGTGATCGGATTAAAAATGAGACCATCCGCAGCAGAACCAAAGTAACCGAAATAGCTCTCCGAATCACTAAACTGAAGTGGCAGTGGGCGGGGCACATTGCGCGTAGAACCGATGGCCGTTGGGGCGGGAAGGTTCTTGAGTGGCGGCCACGTACCGGAAGGCGTAGCGTGGGTAGGCCCACCACAAGGTGGACTGATGACCTGGTGAAGGTCGCAGGAGTCCGCTGGATGCGGGTGGCGCAGGACCGGTCATTGTGGCAATCTTTGGGGGAGGCCTATGTTCAGCAGTGGACGTCTTTCGGCTGATATGATGATGATGATGAAAAACCAAAGCAAATCGAAGAAATGTACTTTTTCATCACACTTGCTTTGTAAGCGCCCCATTGCTTGCACGCATCGCGGGAGTATTCCCCTAGGGAGTTATAGAAAAGTTGGTATGTCATTTAACAATATTTTGTCTTAAAACAATTTTTTTTGCTTAGAAGTGTGATGAAAAACATTGTATGCATCACGGTCGGTAAGCGGAATACTAACTCGAGTCATTAAAATCTAACACTCTAGTTAGAAATACCGTAATTACCTCCCTAGACGCCCAATGCTATTACTTCATATATATATAATTATATATATTTTATCGATATAATACCGACTCTTGCACAGCACTATGACGCTTGTTAGCCATAACGTGCAAAAAGCAGCTTATCTCTTTTACTCTTGGGAAATGCCACGTATGTGGGAGAGAGAACAAGGATTCGCCATCTATTGGGGAGTTGCTGAACTATTGAGTTTTAGTTATAAACAGACTTATGCTACTCGACGCTAGATGGCAACACTCTCTTTGCAAGTTAGTAGTAGCAAGCGAAACGTCGTAAGTAATAAAACGAGTAGTATAATTTTGCTTTTGTCGCATTCGAAATAAAGTTTATTTTTGTATAAGATTTTATAACCAATAAGCTTTCAGATACTTCTGTGTGCATGTTTGCGCCAGTGTGAGTGTGGCGACATCGGTGCTCTCGAGAATCGGGGTATAAGCCGCTTCTACGTTATTTTTTGTTCTGTGCTCCTGCCGCTCCGCTTGGTTCAAACAACGCAGGAGTTGGCCTTGTGGACGGCCGCGAGTGTTTAGAGTCAGTGCGTGTGTTTTGCGGCTGCCTATGCCTACTCGGTCACGTAAGTTTTACGTATTTTCTTTGATACCTTTGTAGATCGTTTATGTCAAATTTAAAGATTAGGTACTGTTTTTAGTTTTGATAGGATAATTTGAAATCTACTATATAAATTACTGTGACGATTTAATCATAGCAAACAGTTACAATTACAGCTCTGTCACAACACAACTCTGTCACATCACAATGTGACGGAGTGGTTGTTGATCGTGACAGAGTTGAGAAATTATAATTAGTTCCTTCTTTTAACAATGAGCACGTTTTTTACACGAGTACACTTGTGTTCAATGTTTAATTGTTTATATTTGTTAACAGATTACATCACACACAAAATCCAAGCTCGACTGATTCGGCGGAAAATCGAGCACTCAGTTATGTGACCCATCAAAACTGAGATGCTATTCCTTGTATAAGTAACAATTACTTCAATTATATAGAAAAAAAATCATCCCTCCAAGATAACAGACGGTGTACATGTTCTTGTGAAAGTTTTAGATGAAAATAAATCTGTGTATTCCTATATTGGAACATCTATGAGCACCGTAGACGAGTAAGGCGATGTAAAAGTTATTTTTTACAAATCAGTTGATGATAGTGAACAAAAGTTCAAACTCAATAAAATCGACCTTTCATATCGACGCCTATCATGAATAACGCTGCATTTCAAGAGGCTACAGTGTCGTAATTTCAATAATTCTAATAGTGAAGCACCAGAATTCAAATTGGAAGCAAGTATTATTTTGGATTACAGCGTTGTTCATGATAATTGATAAGAAACGATGTCTTAAGTATGAGAATATTTTAAAAATCGTCCCTAAGCCAAAAAAATACGAAAGGAAGACGTGTTTTATATGAGTCTGAAACTCCACAAGATGTGTTTGAAAAATAATAAAAATACCAAATTATGACCGACTAAAGACTGATTGTAAATTATAAAACTTCAAATAATTATATTATAACCAGTTTGTTGATTTTGTTTCACATTTATGCTTAATTTTGATCTTTCATTATGTAAAATACTACTCCGTCACGAAATGGTAATACTCTGTCACATTTTGTCCCTCATGTCACCCGAACGATTTTGCGTTATATATGTTAACGTTACTTTCAAAACTCATATTGAAATCATACGAGTTGTAAAAGTTGCCCATAGAAATATTAAACACTAACTACTAAGGATTTAACTATGGCATAAATTCAAACAAACTTAACTTTTAATTCATATGAAGCTGTTTTGTGACATAGTGTGGCAATTTATACTACAGAATTTTGTTTCTTGTACAATTTTATTGTTGATTTTATATAAATCGAAAATGATAAGCCCTTAATTTTTTATGAATGATTTCAAAATGAAAAATTTCCAATGTCAAAAGTAATTAAAAAATACTTTCAAATTGTGACGGAGTTGTTTAATTTTCACACCTTAGATTAGAAAATTGTATATTACGAAACAGGGCATCAATAAACTTCGCTGCTCAGTACGTTATCATAATAACAGAGGGTTTAGTATTCAGTATTGATATTAAACAACAATTTTCGAGAAACTTTTGATTAAACAAAAAACATGCCAAATTGCGGCGAAACAAGACAACGAAAAAAATTTTGACCCCAATACGCAAGGGCGAGCGGGATGGTACGTATATGCCGGATAGCAAGTAAACGCGCGTTAAAAACGCAGCAGCAACTCTTGGTACGGCTACAGCTACAATAGTTGCATGCTGTGACTTCGTTTATAACTCTCGGTCCCTAGGGAGTGGAACTGGGAAAAAATTTAAGGCGAAGCAAAATGACAATAGATAGAAATTCAAATTATGTCCGAAACTGAATCGTATTAGTAGGTCGTGATAGGTCTCCAGGGTGCTTAGCCAAGATGCCAATCGCTAGCGCTTAGTAGCGTTACGCAGTTTTCCCTCTCTGTCACTCTTTCATATTAGTGCGACAAAGACAGTTAGCTGCGATTAACGATGAAGCGCTAGCGATTGGCAACTTGGCTAAGCACTCAGGGGTTACTTTGATATGCGAGTCGATTTTGATAAGTTTGATAACAACTTCCACAGACTCCTTAATTGCTACGAATAACTTATTCGCATCAATTTTTTCACTATTGTCAACACTATAGATACTAGCACATCGTCTAGAAAAAAAATGTTTAAATACGGTTTTACTCATTTTTTTCTGCGGGTCTGAAATAAATATTGTTTAATGAGTGAGCATGAAAAAAATATTTTTTTCTTAAATACCTATAAATGTCCATGCAACCTTATTGAGTTATTGTATATTATATTCTACCACTTTGTTGGTACCACTATGTATACCAAATTGCAAATTTAGTACTAAGGGCGATTGTGCACCACAATGAATTTTACTGTCCGGCAGACCGAGTTTTCATGGTCCGATATGGCATGAGAAACTATAAGGTACTACGGAACCCTAACAAGATACAAATAGCTGGCCCCAATTTCACAACATTGACAAGTCCTACAATTGTAAATCTACGGTTTCTCCAATAGGGAGCGTCTATAGGTTACAGTTACCGCTTACCATCGGAAGGCCCGTGCGTTTGTTTGCCACCAGCATAAAAATTAGTGCAGGAACTTTAATAAATCAGCAGTAAATAGCTACTTTAATGCGAAGCAAAATTACAATTGTCACAAAAATCACGACAATTGTAGCGAAATTCCAACATAAGCCGAACCTCATGTCAAGAATTAATGAAAATTGTACTAAACCTTGCGACAATTGTCACGGGTTTCGGAAAATAAAAAGTAGTTTATTAACGATATAATAACGTTATTAGTAATAATTTTATGTTGGTGGCAAACAAGCACATGGACCGTCCGACAGTAAGAGGTAGCCGTAGCCTACGGAGGCCTGTGACGACAGTAACAGTGATATTTTACAATTGTCACAATTGTAATTATGGTGAAATAGGCCACTGGTAGCAGGCCGCGTGTTGCTGTCAAACACAAGATATGCTAGCATTCTTCTCGGGCAATGATCGGCGTGGTTGGCAATGTTACGTAAGTTTACGCTTCTTGTAATGTTACAGCAGTAAAGGGACTTTATCTCCAAGTTCTCGATTGCTCCGGGCGCCGTAAAGGTCTGCGCATTTTTCATTGTAACTTTTTATTGTTTTATTTAGGTACCCAAGTTATGTGGGAGATTGCCGCGGGACTTGGCATTTGTTTTGTTAAATCAGACGAAATAAGCAATGGCAGTTTGAGTTATTTGATCCTTTTAAAATGATAACACACATCTTTAATATTAAAAAATAATAATATAATAATAATAATATTTATTTACACACTACTTTAGGGTTAAACCTGGATAGTTGCAACTCATTTCAATAACGTACTTTAGTTCTCCTCTCTCTATCTAAAATATACTCACCACAACAATGAGAAAAAAATATCTCAAAAATAATTAAAATATTACCTACACAAGACAAGTTGTTAGGCTACGAGCCCGATATCGTCAATGAAAATAACGTTCAAACTTTCTAGTTATGATCATCTTTACACTCATTTTTCAGCGACATGAAAGATACTTCGCCTCCTTATGAGTGTTCTAACGTCTGTACAATGGGTTGTGCTCTGAAGAACTGTTCGACATGATGCCAACGTCTACTTTTCATCATCGCACCGCTCGCCACCGACTGGGCGCTCATCCTCACACCTTGCAACCTAAATGGTCGCGCACCGTGCGGTTTCAGAAGAACTTCCTCCCGCGGACGGTCCGTCTGTGGAATGAGCTCCCTGCCGAGGTTTTCCCGTTGGACTACAGTATGGGGTTCTTCAAAAGAGGAGTGTACAAGTTTTTATTGGGTCGGCAACGCGCATGTGACACCCCTGGGGTTGCAGGCGCCCATAGGCTTGTTTGCCACCGACGTGGTATAAAAAAAATGTACTTTACTGTCGTTTTTACTGAGTTGAGGACGCAATGTTTGACAAATCAGTATTTATAAAAGTATCTTAGTTTAATTTTAAGGTTTAATTTTTTCTTAACACAGGTATCAGATAATATGATGTTATGTTACCTATACGGAGGGACGCTCGACTGGATTCGAGCGGGCTGTCGAGCACCCCATTTCCCTTAGCTGGAGCTGCAGGTTAATGTTCCGGTAGCGTTCCCCCAATACTTCCCTCTGGCCTTCCAATTTTCTTGCAGAACCGCAAAACGTCTCTAAGGTCGACCTCCCTGAGTTCCTTCTCCTCCAGCCTATCCCTCCCAAACTAATAAGCAATAACAGTTGTTATTTACTTCGACCTTTTAAAATTAACAATTATCAGTAGGGTTAAACCTGGATAGTTGCAACACATTTTAATCGTACTTTGGTTCTCCTCTGTCTATCTCAAATATCCTACTCCAAAACAATCACAAAATAGTCTTAAAAATTGTTATACTTTAATAGGGACGAGACAAGTTGTTTAAACTGTAAACCCGATTTCGTGATAATCATCTTCAAGTAAATTTTTCAGCGCATGTACTTTCCTGACTTTTTTACTGAGTTGAAGACATATGTTTGACGAATCAATATTTATAAAAGTATCTCAGTTTAAGGTTTAATTTTTTCTTCAATTCTTTCATTCAGTCAATCCTCTGAACATTCATTTCATCATGCAAACAAACAAAATACTAGCCAAACACCAAAAATAAAACCACGCTTTCGTTTTTCCCTCTCTAAATTCCTGCACAGTTATACAAACGGGGAATCCCGGTAGTTTCCCAGACCGGCCACATTGGGGTCCGTAACGCAGTTCCGGGTACTCTGGCTGTGTACGAATTTCCACTAATATTATTTTGAAGTCTTATTCTAGAATTTCTTATTAACTATACGTCTTGTGCTTTATAATGAACCAGTGGCTAACTAAGCACTAGTATAAAGGTACATGGAGGGTGCTCACGAGGATTCCGCATAATTAAAACAGTGTATTTAAATATTTTAAATTGTTCATATTTAAAACAAAAGTGCCATTTAAACTTTTCTGGGTTTCGCCTATATAATGTGTATTCATCCTTACTTGTCTTATCATGTAAACAAACCACAGACCAAGTAAAACGAACAAAACGTCAACGATGATCAAAAGACAATCACTAGTGATTAGAAATGTCGATATAATGAAATGTCAGCGATAATTTCACTGCTTAGGTACGTAAATAGAGGATTATCGATTTTACATCGTCTGTCAGGAAGAGAATTAATTCGTATATGATTATATCAAAAACTATGGTTGAATATCGAGGATTTTTCTCTGTCGCTCCATCGAAGGCGCCACTAGTCATGAGAAAAATGACATGAAGTGCACCCGTAACGAACAACGTGAAGCGAAGTAGCGAAACGAATGACGTTTGACGTGAAGATTTTATTCAATATTCAATAGACTACTAAGCACTGCCAGTCTTTGAATAAAAAAAATATTGAAATCAATTACAAAAACCGGCCAAGAGCATGTCGGGCCATGCTCAGTTAGGGTTTCGTAGTTATTCAAAAACGGCTGGGCCGATTATGTTCGAAATAGTTTTATGCCAGCCCACTATTCATGATTTTTTTTGAACCTTTGGATCAAAAGTTAGAGGGGGGACAATTTTTTTTTCATCTGGAGCGATTATCTCCGAAAATATTGACTTTAGAAAAAAACTTTCTTAAAAGCCCCTTTTTCTTTTTAAGAGACCTATTCAATGATACCCCACACTATACGATTACAGCAAATAAAAAAATCACCCCACATCACCAATTGGGGGGGGAGGTACCAGAGATTTTTTTTTTACTTTTTATTGTATCACTTTGTTGGCAGGATCAATATGTATACCTGTACCAAATTTCAGATTTATAGTATTAACGGCCACTGAGCTAAGTATGCTGCGGAAAGACGGACATAACTAAAAGTATGGGTTCCGTTGTTGCCATTTTTGCTACGAAACCCTAATAAATTTTGGTAAATTACTGCAATTTATTTTAATTGCATTTTCCTCGAGTTGTACTTTAAGTATTAATATCGATATATTGACATGCCAACATTATGTTACATAGACAATCTAGACATCGCAATGTCACATCAATGTCAGATGTTTTTAAAGTTATCCGACCGTAACAGCATTTATTGACGAAAATCTTTACAGAAATGATATTTTTCAGTGCTTTTTTGAGTGATTATAATACTTTGCGAGTTTAATTAAGTATGCAACAACATTTGACGTGATGATTAATGTGTAATTGCAGAGAAAATTGTAATAATGTTTTCAAAAAGTGTTTGTTTACATGATAAGACACGTAAGGATGAATGCACCTTACATGCATAGTTAAGGAGTTTTTACACTTTAAAGAAAACTTTAATTTTTTCTTTAATACGAGTAACGACAATTAAGCACAATAAAAATGCGGTTTTGGTGTGCAACTGTGCATATTATAAATTATAAGTAGGATTTATTTAATTCAAAAAACACAAGAAAAAAGTATCAACACAGTAAACATAAATAATAAATAAAAAATTTGCCCCAGGTCCTGCTGGAGAGGTAGAGTGCCCACAGAAGGTTGGCCGCATTGCCTACTTTTGATATTATACATTATAAGCAATATTAATATTATTTATAATATAATATCAAAACGCAGACCAAGTTAAAATTCATAAAGAGATTGTACTTACTTGTCGTTATGAACCTGACTGAAATTAAGGCTAAATGTAATGCTAACTGGGTATCCATAAAAGTAAAAATGCCCTAAGTAATACAAATAAAATGGATAAAAGTTTAGTCATCATATTATTTTTGTGCTTTTTAACAAGAGGAAATTACTTTATAAGCACATGACGTGTACCTATATTGAGGGAAGAACGATGTTTACAAATTAAGACAAAGGATAAACCAGGGTTAGGTAGTCTGACCGAAAAGAAAATACGTATCTTAATAGAAGTGGAAACGAATTTTATGATTATTTACAATATTTGTAGGTAACTGATTCTAACTTACCAACTGATTCAAACACATCTACATTGCTTAAAGTTCTCCAATGGCAACCTATGACCTATCTGTTTGAATACTCTCCGTACTACCTGCAACGGCCCTTCGTGATTAAAAGTTCCATAAAAGTTATCCAACAGTTCCAGTACCACAATAAGGACGCCCATACGGAATTAAAGATATCCCCGATTCGCGCAAATCCAGATAGCAATACCACCCGGGATAAGACGGACCCACACTCCACGGATTATGGGTATATGATGGCTATAGCTGGGTACGGACAGTTGCTTAGCGGACGATGTGGCCAGAATTATCTACACACGTCTGTGAGCATCTTAAATATGTCACCCACTACACAGACATTTCGTTCTAAAAAATAAAAAGATGTTTACATATACATCTGACGAAGCATTTCGACACCGCTTGAAACGCCTTTTATTGAATAAACCATTATATTCTGTTCAAGAGTTTATGAATCTTGACATTTAAATAGTTACTATTGATGTATCTTGTATAAGGACTTAAAAAGTATAAATTGTATAATGAGAATTGTAATTTAAGGTGACGAACCCTAACGGGGGATAGAACTGCTAATATTTATTTGGTTTTTAATAGTGTATTTAAATCTTTGTTGACATTGTTATATTTACAATTCTATTTTTTATTATTTGTTTTGACGATCATGATAACAATTCGTATAATTTTGACATGTATGCAAATTTATTATGTAATCTTTTATCATGAAATAAAATAATCTAATCTAATCTAATCATAGTAATCAGCATATTTTAGCTATTTTCTATTGATCAGCTGAAAATATCAGCTAATATGAAATCTAATTTCGAAATGACTTTTCGATGTATTTAATACCGGAAGGAAGATAATTGAAGTTATTGCCACCGCCAAATCAAAAAAGTAGTAAAAAAAGTGTGCACTGCCCGGGAATCGAACCCGGGTCGCAAGAATGGGAATCTTGCATGATACCACTACACCAGCAGTGCTTGACATTCTGTGGACAAAATTTGTAACCCTATCTGCAGTCTCTACGCAAACAATGGCAACCTGCCTTGACATTCAAATTTGAACCTTTCGGCATATGTCAATAGACTCATTTTTATATATGGAATACGAAGGATAATACTGATAAATTGATAATTGCAAGCATACAATTTGATTCATGCTCAGTGCGTATTATTTGGTCAAAGATATTGATGCACATAAAGTGCCAAATATGTATGTATATACACAATATTATAGGGTGGTTCACATTTTTGTGTAAAAATCAAAGTATAATTTGGGCCACTCCTTTATTTTGCTATATTCCAAGTAGTGTTATTTTATCTCAAGTATTAGGGGGGGGGCTACAAGGGGGTGCTTGAATTGAACGACCCCTTAATAAAAAACGTAAATACATTTTCAACACACTTGTTATCTAAGCGCGCCATTGCTTGCATGCATAGCAAGAGTAGTAGAAAAGTGAAACTCCCTAGGGAGTAATAGAAATGTCAGTACGTTATTTAATAATATTTTGTCTTAAAAATATTTTTTTGTCGACAAGTGTGATGAAATACATTGTATGCATCACGGTCGGTAAGCGGAACACTAACTTCTAATACTCTCGTTAATAATTCCGTACTTACCTCCCTTGATGCACAATGTACTATTACACAAACATAATATTATTATTACTACCTACCAATATTTTATGGTCGTGTAGATATAATTATGTTTTGTACTGCTCTCTACCTATGTGAAATTATTTTTTTATGAGTTAGTAGGTAGGTAATCATAGTTTTGTATTCCCAAGATGAGTTAAAATTCAAATACAAATTAAAACACTAACAATACAAATTATTAACTAATGGTATTTTGGGTGACCCATCAAACCACGGGAATCCATCAATAAATCAACATTTAGAATAAACCAATATAAAACAATTTCTCAAACAAGAAAACCACACAACAAATTACTTTCTAAACATGGCAACATTTTCTTAATACGTGTAAACTTCACATGGCAACATCTGACCCTTCTAGGTAGCTTTAACCAGTCGTGTCCTTTATTGCCTAGGATACGAGTTCGAAATACGAAGTATCAACTTTCAGCCAATTGCATGGACGTAATTTAAACTTGGAATAACATTTTAAGCCTAGCTACACTCACTCAGTTTCATCCACAGATCACCTCAAGTAGGCACCTAAACAAGACGGGAGCGTTGACTGCATAGATGCTCCCAGCTCCCATACTAGTTTATATCAAAGACAAAATAATTATTTATTCAAGTGAGCCCAGCAACAAGTACGTTTGAATCGTTAATAGCAAGGTACAAGTTGAAGAACATTCTGAAAATTGCGGGAATATACTCGGCAATT